>MU401545.1:0-88293 GCA_022579005.1 Poronia punctata
AAAAGCTTATTAAGTTTTTTAAAAAGCTTAAACTTTTTTTTAAATAAGCTAAAATCTTTTTTACTTTATTTTTAATATTTTTAAAAGCAAAATTTGTTTATTACTTAAAAGTTAAGCTTATTATAAAGGTTTTTATAAGTAAATTATTTAAAGTTACTAAATTTTAATTAATAAAAAAAAAATAGCTTAAATTATAAAATTAAATATTTTTTATAAAAAGCTTTAAACTATAGCATTATTAAAATAAAGCTTATTATAAGCTTTAATATTTTAATAAAAAAAATAATATTATTAAAAGTATTTATATAACCTTTTAATATTATTTAACTAAAATATTTTTTTATAATTATAAAATATAGCAATAGTAAAAAACTTTTACTTAAAATTATTTAAATAAAAATAATGCTTAATAGCGCTATAAGTAATATTTTAGTTTATATAATTTTTTTTAAAAAAAATTAATTACTTATAAACTTTATAAATTAAAGCATATTAAAATAATAATTAAATATAAGCTTTTAAAGTTATATAATAATTATTAAAGTAATAAAAAACCTTTTTAAGCTAGTTTATTATTTTAGTACTATTAAAAAAAAAGTTAAAACGTTTTAAAAAGTTAAAGTAAATTATATATTGCTAAAAAATATAAAAGTTATATAAAAAAGTAGTAAAATAGTTAGTAAAAACTAAAGTTAAGTTTTTATAGCTTATAGTTAAAATGTTAAAAATAAAAGTTAAAATAAGTTTTTAAATAAAAAGTAATAGCAAAGTAAAAGTTTTAGCTAACTTAAAAGCTTTAAGCTTTAAGTTAATAATAAAAAGTAAAATAAAGCTAGCTAAATATAAGTAAATAATTAAAAATATTATTTTTTAAGTAAAAATAAAGTTTAGTAAACTGCTTTAATATTATTTTAAAGTAAAAAGTTTAAGTAGTATAAAGTAGTAGCTTAAATTATAATTTTTATTTATAAAATTATAAAGTTTTATAAAAAATAACGTATTAAATAAAAAAAACTATATAAAATAATATAAGCTAAAATAATAAAATATAAATATATTAAAAAGCTAGTATTAACTAAAAAAAAAAAAAATATAATAAAAAGTTATTAGCTAGTATTTATATTTAATTAAAATTTTAAAAGTTTTTGCTTAAGTAAGCTATTAATTTTTAAAGTTTTTATTAAAAGTTTAATTTTTAAGTTGCTTTAGTTTTTAATTACTAGCTTATATATATATAGCTTTAAGTATAGCAAACTTTTTTATACTTTATAAAATACGCTACCTTTTTTTGTTTATTATAGTATTTAAATTTTTTTAGTTTTTTTAGTTTTTTAGCTACTTATTTTCTAGTTTTGCTAGTTTTTTAGCTACTTATTTTTTAGTTTTTTTTTAGTTTTTTTATATTTTTAGTTTTTTTAAATTGCTATTAAAAGTATTTTTTAAGTTATAATTTTATAGTTTTATTAAATTAAAAGTAGTAAGCTAGCTAAGTTATATTTTATAGTTTTAGCTTTATAGCTTAATTTATATAGCTTTTACTGCTTAGTTTTAAACTATAATAATTTAGTTGTTTTTAAGGCTTTTTTATAATACATTGTTTTTATACTAAAGCTTTTAGCTAATTTTTATAATTTTTAAAGTTTAAAGTAAGCTAATATTTTATTTTTATTTTTTTAATTAAATATTAGCAGTATTAAAAACTTACTATATTTTTAGCTTACGTACGTTTATATATATAAGCGCATTATTAATTTCTAGCTTTTCTTTTTTTTTATATAGTTTGTTTTATAAAAAAAAACTCTTATAAATCTTATGTTTAAGCAAAATCACTATTATAATAAAAATTAAAGATTTTTAAAAATCACTTTAACTTTATACTAAAAAAAGTCTAGCTAAAATAAACGCATTAACTAGGTTTTAAAAGCTTTACATTAATTATAGCTTTATAAAAGTATTTTAAAAAGCATAACTTAGTATATTATATATACAATAAATAGCTAGATATATAAGTTTAAAAAGTAACGCAAAAATAAGGGCTATATATATAAAAACAAAAATCAAGCTATCTTTTTTTAGTCTTATAGCTACCTTATAACATAAAGCGTAACTAGCATGCATGCTAATTACGTTATAATATATTGCTTTATATATTATTTAGCACTTTTAACTACTTTTTTAAGTAGCTTAAAAAACGTGCTAGTAATACTATTATTAAAAGTATAAAAAGTATAATATAAAATTTATATAGCTATTACTATAATGCTTATAATTTAAAGTTTTAACTAATAACTTTTATTTATTATTAACTTTAATTTAAATAGCTTATATATTAAAGCTTATTTAATATAGCTTTATTTATATAGTATAAAATTATTACTATACTTTATAGCTTACTATTTTAAAAAGCTTATAAAAATGCAATTTTAATACTTTATATAAAAATATAAACTTTTTACTATTATGCTTAGCTTATAATATTAGCGTTACTAGGTTAAAAGCAGCAATATAATAGTTTAAATAAATTACTAGTTACTAACGCTTATTTAAATAAAAGCAAAGCAACTTATATAAATAATTTAATTTTTTAATGCTATAAAATATTATAAAGTTTAAATAATATATAAGCTAAGTAAAGTAAACATATTAGCTAACTAGCTATTAAAGCTTAAAAAAGCTATAGCTAATAATAAAGTAGCACTAAAAGTAATATTATTATAGTAATTTAATAAATTTAATTTATAAGCTATTTTTAAGCATATTTAATATAGCTTAAATTTACTTAAAAATATTAATTTTAAATAAAGCTATAAGCACTTTATAATATATAAAAAATGCTTTTATAAAGTAAAGCACTTTTAACGTATTTTTAGCAAGCTTTTATATGCTATAAGCATTGCAAGCTAAGTAGTATTGCTACTTAAAGTACTTAAATTTAAAAATTTAATATAAAAAAGTTATAAATTATATAAGTATTTTAGCTATTTAAATATTAGCGTTTTAATTTATAAAATAAGTAAAGCTTTTTAATATTTTAAAATAGTTTTTATTATATAATAGGTTATAATAAAATATGCTTTATACTAATTTATAAAGCTGCTAATAACTTAATTATTTAATTTTTAGCTAATTATTTTATTAGCGCTGCTTATAAAGTAGGTAAGAAACTATATATATATAAGTAACTAAAATATGCTTATTTATATTAAATATATTATATTATAAGTAAAAGCAAAAATTATACTAAGTATAAAATTTATTAATACTAAGCTTTTAGTAATAAAAATAAGCTATACTTTTAAATTTTTAAAAAAATAAATTTATAATAATAGCGCTAGCTTTATAAGTATAAAATTAGTAAAATAGTATAAATTTAATAAGTTTATTTTTAAGCTTATAATATTGCTATGTTTATAAGGTAATAATAAAGTTAAAAAAGTTAATAAAAACTTTAAAAAAATTATATTTTATAAAGCTATAATAAACTAATATTATAATTTATTTACTTTACTTGCTTTTATAATATAAATATATAATTAAGTACTTAAGCTTAGTAGCTATAATAGTTATTTTTCTTATTTAGTACTAAGCTATTTTAAAGTATAAACGCTATAAAATATGCTAAATATATTTATAAACTAACTAAAAAAAAAAGTAAAAAGTATAAAAAAGGCTAGCGCTTTATTATAAAATACTAATAATATACTAGTAATATAATAGTATAATAGCGTTTTAAAACTAAATTTAAGCTTACTTACAAAAAAAAAAAAGTTTAATTTATATTTATAGTACTAAAAATTAGGTGCTATAAGTATAGCAATAAGTATATAAAGCTAAACTTTTTTATAATAGCTTTTAAGCAATTATTAGTTGCTATTTAAGCAATATATATTAACTTTAAAGCTTAAAAGGTATAGTATTAATAAATAAGTATAATAGCATTAACTTATTTTTAGCATACTTAAAAAATAGCTACTTTATAAAAAGCTTATAGTATATAAGCAAAATAATATTATAGTAAAATAAAAAAAAAAAAACTATTAATGCTAGCTAAAATTAATTAAAGTAATTAAAGTAGTAGTAAAGTTTAAAATAGTAGTAAAAAGTATAAAAATATAATTAAAAATAATTATGCTAGCAAAAAAAGTAATATAAATTTACTAGTTATAAAAATAAGTAAACTATATAAAATAAAAGTACTAATATATAAAAAACAATATAAAATAATTAAAAGTAAGTACTAAGTATAATATTTACTTATATTTTATATATTTTAAACTTTTAAATACTTTTTTTTTATTTTACTTTATATATAATATATTAATAAGTTTTTTATACTAGTTAATATAAGTTTATATACTTTAATTAGTACATTAAACCACGTTAGCACCGTAGGACTAAAAGCACACCCTAACAACCAAAGCTATAATCTTACCTACTTGTGCGTTTTTTCATTTCAACATATAAAATCTAGCTCAAGGAAAAACGCCTGCTTGTAGAAAGTACTAAGATGTAAGTACCTTGGTAGGCCGCCATTGTAAATCAGATTGCAGTTTCATAATGCTGTGCTACGTAGGTATTTATTTATTCAAGTACCCATAGGTACATACACCGGGTAGTAGTTGTATCCAAATGTAAGTACCTACCTACAGAGGCCTAAATCCACTAGGGATGGGGTGGAAACAATCTCCTATTGACACCTACACATTAATATACAAATTCCTACTTAGGTTACACGTTCCACAGAAGATATATACGCGTAGTCGTGCCTACCTAGGTACGAGTAGGTACACTGTTCCAGGTAAAACTGGTACTCACCTGGGGCCTGGATATATCTGCTAGGTTAAGGGCAGATACGGCATGTGTTTCCATCTTTGCAACATGAAGCACACCAGGTAACCCCTTCTACGTGTACACGATTACTTATCATATTTGCTGCTGTCCTCTTAATTTTTCGCATTGCATTATTTCCCCATATTCTATACCCCATACTAACAATTCCCATGCTATATTGCCCTTGTAATCCTTGAGCGATCCAAATTCCCATTGCCGGCACCGTTCATTTCCCCCTTATTAAGTTGCCAGCAATGGCGGCATCAACAGACGAGGCCTTGAAGATTCTAGACCAATCATATAAGGACATAGTAAGGTCAACAGCTGGACTTTCCATCTATAAGCATACTTCTGACCCTCACATTATAGCTCGTTCAAATTGGAAAGCATTTCAAAATAATAGCCAAGGATGGACCTGACGCTCTGGCGGGCACAAACAACGCCATACATACAAAGGCGGCTGATTCGCTGGCCCAGTACCACCTTGCACTGAGTGAGATTAGCTCAGAGATTGTGCGTGCACCAACCCCTTCGTGAGGAGGCCATCATAGTTGACAATGGATAGACAAGGGCCAAATCTGTTTTACTTAGGGATCTGGAGAAGCTACGTGCGGCTCGGGCTCCGCCGCCTGTGCAGGCTACCGGTCCCACCCCGGTTCCCACTCCGGTTCCAGTCCCGGTTCCAGCCATTGGCCAACATCCCTCGGCACCGCCAGCCCCGATGATGGAGCTTCCTTCTGCGGCTGCGCATTCACATTCTTTGAATGCTGCTCCTTACCCGCCTGGCATGGAGACAAAGCCAGTAGCACCCTTCCCGGATATGGGCATGGGCATGGGCATGAGTATTCCAGGGGACATCGCGGATCTGCCAAGTAGTGGAAAGAAGCCTTCTCCACGGGTTCAACATGGCTCTGTAAAGCCTTCGCCCCGTCCAGCCCCGTCAACGGTCATAAAACCTTCGCCCAAACCCGCCCACAGACCTACACCGCCCGCAAAGGTGACTCCTGTGCCTCCGCCACAAATTCCTCGGCAGGCATTCCAGGCTCAGAACCCTGTGAACCAGCCCAAATCTCAGACGGCTATTCAACCACCAAGGATTCCCCAGTCAATCCAGCCACCTCAACAGCCACCCACTGCTCGGATGGGTCAAGATCCCGCTCCCGGCGGGCTGGCTGTTCCACCAGGTCCAGGAAAAGCCGGTGACGGAACGAACAACGGCAGTGGAAACAATGAGCTCACCTTCACGGAGATGGAGTTCTCACCACTTGTGCCCCCACCAGGCGAATCCCAAGGCGCGCCACCTGCACCCATGCCCGAGTTTGACCTCGCTGGCTTTATATCCGACGGCGGGACCAACAAGCCTGCCACGCCTGGCAACGCGGGCAATATAGGTGGCCCCAGTGCTGCAAACATGCAAAATAATAGTAATAACAAAACCCAATCCCAGATTACGAATTCCAATATGGACGATTTATTTAACCTGGGCGACGCAAATGGCGGTGGCGACAACATTTTCGACCTCGGAGGCGGCGAAGTCAACGACAGTACCTTCGATGATATGATGATGTATTTCGGTAACAACAACGATTCGGACACGGCGCAATTTGAGGATGCATATTTAGCACTCTGATTTTAATATAAAATAGGAGGCGGACGATATCCGTTGTAAGTTGCGGAGACACAGAGACGAGCAGGAGTACTTAACGGAGAACCTACGATAAGGGCATATTATCAGGGAATCACTTTCTACTTATTAGCGGAGGGCACAGTCAGTTTTAAAATAATATTATATTGAGCGCATTCAAATCTCTCGCCAGCGCGTTACCTAACAGCAATCGTGAGCAATATACACGTAGTTGGCCAAAAGAGAGGTTGAAGAGGTAACATTGCACCAACACCCTACTCGTAGGTTACCCTATGCGCCCTTATGCAAGTAAACAGTACGCAGTTAGCAGAAATATTGAACTAATGCTTCAGCTCTACATAATGTGGCTGGTGTGGTGCACAAGCCACCACCACAAACCTCTGTATTCGCTAAATTTCCCCACTTACCTAAGACTCCCACAACACCCACGAACTTTTTCTTAACCCTTGCGAGACCAGACACCTCGACGGCACATCACCCAATAACCCCATCCCGACCGACGACAAACCGTAGTCAAGGTGAGATATACCCTCGCTGTCCAATCTTTTTCGAACTCGACACGTACCCGACCACCAAGTCCGCCCGATCACCCGCCGAAACTCAAAACAACTCTATACCGAACTTTTTTCTGACAATTGCCCCAGATGGTTGCCAAGCACGTCCCCATCGTCAAGAAGTATGTGCGAAATTTCCGTATCCCACGTTCTCGATAAACACAATCCCTATTGTCATTGAGTTGGCGAGTTCTCTACATGTTAGGCGCCGGAGAGAAGCGAGAGTTTCGTGTTGCGATGTGGCACGTGGGGCACATTTCGGCTTCTGCCGACCAGATTAGAAACACTCACGCAACGAAATGCCCGGCGCCGCTTCGCGACGATTCACCTACATACGAGAAATACCATTTCTATGAGTGAATGAAGAGGGTTGTTAACAACAAGTTTAGGAAGACGAAGAAGTTCAACCGTCACCAGTCTGACCGGTTCAGTATGTCTCCTCGATTTTGAAGCTTGCGTGGGCTGAAGCGCTAACCAATCTCCGAACAGAGTGCCTTGCTGTCAGTAAATCGGATCGATCGGATGGAATACGCAAACTGATTATTGGTATTTAGTCGGCCTGGAGAAAGCCCAAGGGTATTGATAATGCCGTCCGCCGACGATTCGTAAGTTTATATACAACGCGCATCACCTGTGCATGAAACTCGGGTGCTAACAATTACCATAGCGCGGCCGCATGGCCATGCCTTCTGTACGTAACCATCTCTAGGACCGACGGCCCGGCTTTTTTATAGGCCCTTCCTGCAAGAAATTTGGGGTGCTCGGTGGCTGACAAATAATCCAAGATTGGCTACGGCAGCAACAAGAAGACCCGCCACATGGCCCCTAACGGCCTGAAGGCTTTCCTCGTCAGCAACACCAAGGACGTTGAGCTATTGCTGATGCACAAGGACACCTACGCCGCTGAGTATGTGCCAATGGCAATAAGAGCCGAATGGGGACATAGGCTGTAAACTAACGTGGAACAGGATCGCGCACAACGTGTCGTCAAGAAAGCGCGTCGATATCATTGCCCGCGCCAAGCAGCTGGGCGTCAAGGTCACCAACGCCAAGGCCAAGGTTACGACTGAGATCTAAAAGTTGGGTGGTTGATATGGTGACACTGGAGTTCGGTTTTCTCGTTTTCGGCACTTTGCATGTATGGGAAGGATTCATACTCTGCGGTCTACGGACGGTTCGAGCTAGCAATTTCGTGCTAGGAAATGCAACACGAATTCTACGATGAAATACCACCTTTGTGTCCTGGAGACTCGCGAATGACTTGGGAACTGCTCTCGTGGAACCAGGGTTATGCTTTTCGCCACGGCTGCAATGCGATACCCAGGCATATGACTGCGACTGTGGAGTTAATACCCAACAACTAAACTCCCCCATAATGCCAGCGATCAGCCTCTATGAAGACGAACAAACGACTTAAATGACGATAAGCGAGAGCGGGTGTCGAGCGTAGATGCCGCGAGCCCCCTGATGAGACCAGTTAGGGGCCTTATGTCAGCTTTCTTGTAGATAGCACCCAAATACTTTGCCAGCCATGGTCAGTTTAGCCGGGCGGCCATAGCTAGGCAGTAGTATCTTGACGAATGCTATCACCGAATCAACTTGATCTGGTCTTACATCTTCAATTTCATGGTCCACCACGTGTCCCGGGTTGTTAAGGTTAGTAGGTGGTCGCGTTTAGTATTCATGACCAAAGAAAGGAGAAACATCTATTTAATCTCCACGTGGAGATATTTAACCGACACGACTTTGACCATCGGGATAGGTGATTAGCAGTGTAACTAGCCAGGATCGCCATCCATTATAAGGTAGTGCTACAAAACGAGAGCCCGGTTCGACATGATATATTTGGGTCTACACATATCTTGATCGGCATGGCGCTACAAATTCCCATGCCGGTTCGAAATGGAACTTTCAGTCAGCCGTATTGGCTGAAGCTTTCAAACTGGAATATCATCACACAGCCCCTTTTAAGGTTAAGCCTGACAGGCGACATGACAGTATAGGGGCAGAGTATATTATCATTTACGCTGTCCAATGTGTCCTAGCTAAACGTCAACCTTGCCACGTAAATAGCGAGAGACTAGACAAGATACCAGACCACCTAATGTAAGTGATATATGCCCCCAATAGTCCAGGGTGTCTTCGCCCATCTACATGCTTACTTTCTACGAAGCATAAGCGAAATTCGACCCCCTGCAAGCCAGCCAAAAGTCCCGCACGACTTGGTTCGTAGCTTTACTTCCGCGAAGACTGACTAGTTTCTTAACAAACAGTGCCTTCTCCTCGGTCGTGACCTTATCGCTCGGGAAGCTGGCGTCGTTCAGTGCTGCTTCGAGCCACTTGGACGCATGGACGTGCTGGACTATGAGCTTCTTGAGTGGGTCGGCTAGTTTGTCGAGATCGCTACGGGAAGCTCTGCCGCCTATGTTCTGCATCAGGGAATGGGATAGGCGGGGGCCGAAGTGTGCCAGTGCATCGTTCAATGTGGTCTGAACGTTGGGGTCATCCGCTTTCGTTGTTATGAAAGTCGTCTATAACAAGAATGTTAGTATATATCCGGTTTTTTCGTGTATTTTCTTTGGGGGGTGGGGGGTAACTTGACGCACCCAGAACTCTGCGGCGGCTGCTTTAGGTAGAGGCTCGTTTCCATCGAGTAGTTGCATTGCAAATCCGAATAGGAACTCGAGCACGTTTGCCGCCTGCGACATGAGCACCTCTGGGCGTCTCTGCAGTACCCTACGCGCAAACTCTATGCCGTATTGGGATAACTCGGGGTCGGCGTCTGGGTCTGGGTCATGGTTAGCTGATGGTGATTATCTCGACCGGTTCAAGAGACATACTAGGGAGTTGGTGTAAAAGGTTGAAGACCCAGGGCAATAACATCCTAAGAGTTGGGTCGATGTGCTGTTTATAACGACCCGTGTTCAGGGAGCTGGCGAAAGCGCTGGCCGTATTCACGACTGTGGCGGTTCGATTTTGCCAGTTGCTGATGATAAGCTCAGTTATCATCTGAGGTGGGAAGACGAACGGGCCGGGTTCGGTCTCGGAGAAGCCAGCCCGGAGGATGGTACAGATGGCATCGACAACTTCTGCGTTACTCGAAAACAAGTCTTTTAGTTGCCCCAGTATACCCTTTCTTCATGTTAGCTGTATGGAACCGTTTCTGACTACTAGGTCGGAAAATGAGAATAAAGTGAAAGGGACTGACCATTATATCCGTATGGATGTTTCCCAGAGTTTGACTGTTGGCCGTCTGAGAGTTATCTTCGTCAGAATCCAGTTCCACAGGGGACTGAAGTCCCTTGGCTATACTACAAAGACAACGGAGGGCTCTTATAGCCAACTGCAAGGCCACTTCATGTGCTGGCACGGGCGAAGTAGGACGCTGAGACAGGTCAAAAGCTCGGAAGATGACCTGGCACGTGTTGTGTAAGTCGATGCTGCAAAGCATAATGCATAGCCCCTTCCCCCCCCCCCCCCCTTGGGAACTTACAGGGTCATTGAGGTCGATCAGAGCGTTCCCTTGTGCTGACTTATACTGGAGAGCAGCAGTGACGTCTACGCCAATCATGGACAATAGTCTCTGGGCCGATCCAATCTTCTGTTCTTCATGTGGAAGTGACTGTATGATAGCGGCGATTGCACCAACGACTCTTTCTTCTGCCAGGGAGTCCAGCTCTTGGCTAGTACGAAGGCTTCCATATTGGCTTAGAAATGCATCGATCTCGGATGTCAACAAGGTGCGGCATGACGAGCACAGCGTCAAGATCGACTTGGACGAGGGAAGTGCCAGATGACGGTCCCCTACCGCGCTGAACAAGAGGTTCAAGGCAGCTGGGAGATATGCCGCATGACGTAGAAAGTATTCCGAATAACGTTCGATCAGGTACAGACAAGTCTGCCGCGCACGTACAGGCACGGTGCCGTGTCCTTCCCGTAGAAGATCGAATAGTGAAGAACCAAAGACTTTGGTGAGAGCATCATCATAGGAATCGCCTTCCGACACGCAATCCGACAAGGCACCCAGACAGTAAGAAGCCGCTTCCAGCTCGGCCCAGGCTGACTTGCCCAGGGCCGTCAATATCAAGTCTACGAAGAGAGAGATAAGTGGCAGGCCGGAGATGGTATAGACAGACTGCAAGAAGTCGGCCACATCCTTGCGCGCATCGCCGAAGCCGGCCTTGTCTGCCGAGTCCCAGCTGTTATAGACGTCCAGGGTTGGATATTGAATCTTCTGCCAGCTGTGTGAGACTACCTGCATGACGAGGGACAATGGTGGTTTGTCCCAGGGGAGGGTAGTTGCCGGTTCCGTGTATAGCGTGTCTACCAGACTTTCTACAAAGGCGGACCAAAACTCGAGAGCGGGAACAAATACCTTGTCTTCGGCAGCCGGCGGGCCTTGGGCTGTGAGCAACCCGGCCAACCCGGCTAGGAAGGCCTGTGCTCTCGTATCGGTCGAATCCATCATCTCGACCATTTGTGCGTCGCCAAATGCCAACATAAACAGGCCGAACTGGACGGCATCAAAGTCGAAGTCGCCAGCAACAAGTGTTTGGTATCTCTGTCGCGCCCAAGGTGTGTCGAAGAGGGCGTAGAGAGAATCTAGGTGGCTGCGAGTAAAGAATTGTTGCCAGTTGCTCAGGGTGTCGGTTAAGAGCTCAACGGTGACCTCGTACAACTCTTCCACCACCAAACAGTTGATCAAAGGGTCCACTAGTGCCTGGAGCATCTGGACTAGAGGCTGCTTGGGAGTACGCTGAGCGTATAGCAACCAGGCTTGGAGGCAGTTGATCGACTCTTTCCGGACCAGTGAACTAGACGACGTCTCGCCCCCCGTCTTCAAGGCGCTGGCCATCAAGGCCGTGACGTCTCCCGCGTTGGCAAGAACGCTTTCATGGAGTCCAATAAACTTGGTGGATTTCGTATCTACCTTTTCCGACTCTTCAGCCAAAGCGGCTGCAAACCATGTTGCGGCAAGAAACATCTGCGGGTCCAGCCCCTGAATGATTTGCTCCAGGGGCAAAGCATCAGTCACATCATCTAGCGGAACGGCCGCAGCGCGATCCAGGGAGTAAATTAGATGGCGTAGGCATCTGGCCCACGTGTGGGAGTAGTGAATATAATATGTCACCAGCGCAGAGCACAGTTTCCTAACTACGATAGGACCTGAGCCGTCGCTAAGAGAACGAACAAGCCAGTTGATGATATTTTGAAGTACAGAGAGAGCATCCTCGTCGGACAGCCTATGACAATACTTAGTACGAAGAAGAAAGACAGGGGCAAAAATTTCAGGTTGGAATATCGTAGGTAGTTAGTTGGTAAAAGACCAAGATGTGGAGGCAGCTACCTTTCTGTATTCAGTTTCACGATAATCGTAAGCGCACCAAAGAACTTGACGTTGTCTCCAGGTAGCTCAAGCAAGCCTTGTGCTAGTTGCCATCCTTGCGGCGACTTCTGGAGCCGCTGAAGGACCTCTTGGATTTTGGAGATGGTTTCTGGAGGATTAGGCTTATAAAGCTCATTGATCAACTAGCCAAAAAGTTAGTTTCAAATTTTTTCAAATTTTTTCTCTCTTCAACACAGACACATCCAAGCCTGAAGCGCGTCTTGCGCGCTGTTTCCTTTACAGCCGGTGGTAGCATGGTAGCCTACCCGGGAAGAGCCAGCCACAGTCGCATGTGCAGACAAAAAAGGGTAATAACACAGGTAACGAGCTAGAATAACTGATGGTGATGATGACTTACATTTTCGACCTCGGGTAAGGTGGTTGGGATGGGTATGTTGTTTTCCATCTTGTCCTATATCGTCCATATCTGAAGGGTTAAACAATAGACAAGGTTGATGTGGGCAGTTGGCCGTGGTACCAGATTATCACCCAACCAGGTAAAATCGAAGTGTACGAGCCTACAGGTAGGCCAACGGACTCCAAGCCAAAGGTTGTGTGTGTCTTCCTTACCATGGACAACAAAAGGCCAATCAGTTGAACGTATAGACCAACTGATTAAGGACTAACTTCCCCAAAGGTACTCGTAGACCGTACGAGGAGACCTGTGACAGATACTTTTATGAAGTCGGTGAGGGCGGATGCTCTCCCATAAACTACGAACGGGGGACCCCCTTCTTAGACGGTACGGTACTGCCGCCGTATTTATATGGCCTGTAAATATCGACTCGCACCAACTTTATGATCCAACATTGATGAGTTATCGCTCGTCAGGCTTGCTCAGGCCTCATTTCAATGATGCGTTTAGACCAAAGATAACCCCACCATTGAATTAAAGAAACCACCATCCTCCTTTAAGAATTTCATGGCGGGGCAGGCTGGTGAAACCGTGAAACCCACCAGGGCACAGCTTGAATGTTGTAGATAGGTACAAGGTATGTACCCCGAATTAGAATGTCTACTCTAATACCCCGGTTTCTTTTCTAAACATATTTCTGGAACCAAAACATATTTCTGGAACCTCTTAATGTCCCTGGTTGATAAAGTCAAAGCACTTCAGTACCAAACTGTAGCCAACACAAGTTACTTACACAACGCCGCCCATTGATGAAAGGAGCATACATTTACAAGTAAAGAGGTATCTGCCTATCAAATCTGTTAGGTTAGGTAGGTCGGTACAAAAGTGCTACATTGTCAGTTGTTAGGCTAGCTAGACTACTTGTAGGCTAGCATCAATCGATAAAACAGATTTCTGCCGAGTATCGTACAGCTGTGCTTAGGTACTCGCTGTAATTATGCGTAAAGTGTATCATAGTATGTACAATTATCTCATTTTTAATCAAGTCGTCAAGCTCATCTCAGAGTTTTGATTCCGTACCTCTTTTAAAGTGTACTGTAAACAGCCCCTTTTCCAAGCGCAACTGCAATCTCGATCCGGATTCAGGCATAGAATTTAGCAATAACAAGCAATACAGATACTGGATTTGAACAGCAGCGCATACGCGTAAAGATATATCCCTTCATTCCTTCTCTTTCCCCCGAAGCCGATGCAAGCCGCCAGAAGCACCAACATAGGGAAGCAAGCACTTATCAAGGCAGGTACCGAATAAGTATCTATCTACCGTTCTAGCTGTACCTTACCCCCCAATCTGTATCACCTCACTTGCCATACTCCATAACCAATGCGAGTCTTCGTCCGTCTTGCGATTTTGCCTGTGACTCCACGCATAGTTTCAACTACCTTTCACCCAAAATCTCATCGTACCTCTTTATTCGGTTGCCTTTTACATTTCCCAAACCTCTCCCACAAGGGACAGTGTTCAGTTCATCGTTTTCAAAGCACAAGCGCTCTAGACATGGCAAAGGTCAACACTACCGACCGGCTTTCCAAGCTTCGCCAGCTCATGAGCAAGCACAAGGTCGATGTATACAGTAGGCTAGCGATATATATATATACCTACCCCGAGATCGAGCAGTCCATTCAAGCTAACTTGATTGATGTGAAGTTGTCCCGTCCGAAGACGCTCACTCTTCTGAATATATCGCCCCGTGTGATGCTCGCCGTGCTTTCATCTCAGGATTCACTGGCTCTGCTGGCTGTGCCGTCATTACCCATGAAAAGGCCGCCCTGGCAACCGACGGCCGCTATTTCAACCAGGCCGGTAACCAACTCGATGATAACTGGCTTCTTCTGAAGCAAGGTATCGAAGATGTGCCAACCTGGCAGGAGTGGTCTGCAGATCAAGCTCAAGGCGGCAAAATTGTTGCTGTCGACCCGAGCTTGTTGACAAGCGGTGCTGCTAAGAAGCTATCCGAAAAAATCAAGAAGAACGGTGGCAAAGACCTCGAACCCGTGGCCGAGAACCTAGTTGATCTTGTATGGGGTTCGGAACGACCTCCGCGGCCGAATGAGCCCGTCATCGTCTTGGACGAGAAGTATGCCGGGAAGAGCGTGAGCGCCAAATTGGAGGAGCTACGGAAAGAACTGGAGAAGAAGAAGTCCCTAGGCTTCGTAATCTCCATGCTCGACGAGATAGCTTGGCTCTTCAATCTCAGGGGAAGCGACATCCCTTCCAACCCGGTGTTCTTCTCATATGCCATCGTCACTCTAGATGAAGCTAGCCTATATATCGACTCCTCAAAGCTCAGCACGGAGTGTAAATCTTTCCTCGAGCAGAACAAGGTCGCTATCAAGCCGTACCAGGACATCTTTGCGGATGCCACTACCCTCAGTAAGGCCGCCGCAGCCAGCAATACGGAATCAGAAGAGAAGAAGAAATTCCTCATCTCAAACAGAGCATCTTGGGCTTTGAAACGCG
This sequence comes from Poronia punctata, assembly GCA_022579005.1. Lineage (NCBI taxonomy): Eukaryota > Fungi > Ascomycota > Sordariomycetes > Xylariales > Xylariaceae > Poronia > Poronia punctata. The sequence goes on from MU401545.1 coordinate 15,292, forward strand.
CGCTAGGAGGCGAGGACCTCGTCGAGGAGGCCAAGAGCCCCTTGGCAGACTCAAAAGCCATCAAGAACGAGACCGAGCTGCAGGGCATGAGAGCATGTCACGTCCGAGACGGAGCCGCATTGATCGAATACTTTGCCTGGCTCGAGGATCAATTGGTGGGCAGAAATGCAACCATCGATGAAGTAGAAGGGGCTGATAAGCTGGAAGCCCTTCGTAAGAAGCAAAAGGACTTCGTCGGGCTTTCATTTGATACAATCTCGTCCACTGGCCCCAAGTAGGCATCATCCTCGCCGTGCCCATTATTGTGTTAGCTAACCATCTGTGCCCCTACGTTTGCAGTGCTGCGGTGATCCATTATAAGCCAGAGAGAGGAAGCTGCGCCAAGATCGATCCCGCTGCCATCTACTTGTGTGATTCAGGCGCACAATACCTCGATGGTACCACCGACACAACCCGGACACTACACTTCGGCACTCCGACGGAACGGGAGATCGAATCATATACTCTCGTTTTGAAGGGGAATGTTGCCCTGGACACGCTGGTCTTCCCCAAGGGCACAACCGGCTTTGCCATAGATGTCATGGCTCGTCAGTTCCTCTGGGTAAGTCTTTCCGAAAGGAGTTCTTTTTGATGGCGGTGCAATCACTAACGCTTTCCCTCACCATGTAGAAAGAGGGCTTGGACTACCGTCACGGCACCGGCCACGGCGTCGGGTCTTTCCTGAACGTACACGAAGGGCCGATAGGCATCGGGACCAGGATTCAATACTCGGAGGTGCCCTTGTCCGTCGGAAATGTAATCTCAAACGAGCCTGGCTTCTACGAAGATGGTTCCTTTGGAATCCGGATAGAGAACATCATCATGGTCAAGGAAGTGCAGACAAAGCACAAGTTCGGAGACAAGCCGTATCTCGGATTCGAACATGTCACCATGGTGCCATATTGCCGCAAGCTCATCGACCCGAAGCTTCTTACGCCGTCTGAGAAGCAGTGGCTCAATGATTACAACGCAGAGATATACGAGAAGACCAAGGGATACTTTGAGAATGACGAGTTGACACTGGCCTGGCTCAAGAGGGAGACACAGCCTTTCTAACCGGCCAAATAATATAGCCATATAGCGGGTGCATATATCTTATATACAGTGAGCAGGCGAAGGGCTGTCAAGGTCGTGTGTTTTACACATTTCTCAACCGCTGGTATCTATATATCCATAGGCTCAAAATTGCATGAACGCAGATAGAGCGAAAAAGATGCCAAAGGAGACCTTGAATAGCGGATCCTTCTCCAAAGCCGCTCTTACTCGTGAATTGCCCAGTCGTTGCTTTAGGCGCAACTGGTCTACAATGTTGATGCCGTATTTGGCCGCGATCTGTACACGCATAATGTTATTAGTGATTAGCAATTTTGGGTCCCATCTCCTTCTCTGACGTAATGCCCAAATGATGGGGGGGGGGAAAGAAAAACCCATAATTCACAACCGCCACAACACACAAGGCGCGGTAGTGATAAAAGGATAAGAAAACATACCTGAACAATAACAACCGAAACCCCCAAAAGCAAAACCAGCGTCCTGGAGAAGACACTAACGAGCAACCCTGCCAAGAAGCCCGTCACGCTACCCCCGGATAACTGCTTCATCAACCTTTCATTTCTCTTCTCCGCGGCGAGAGCAGGCGAGGTAGTAGAGAATGGTGCTGCGGAAGAAGAAGCAGTAGCAGTAGGAGAGGATAAATCGAACCGGATAGATGGCGATGAACGAATCGCCACACCGGTTCCGAGAGTTAGGCCTATACAACTGCCTAGGAGCATGCGGGTTTTGTGGATCTGGGTTTGGGTTTGTGTTGGTTGGCGGGGAAGAGCGCGGACGGTGCTTGCCCTTGCGCTTGCGCGGGTTGTTGTTGTTTGGAGGAGGAGGAGGATGCGGGTTGACATCTTTTTGTTTGGGTTTGTTCTGTTCTGTTCTGCTTTTTACGCCGGGTTCTTTGGATTTTTGAGTTTGCCTTGATGGAAAAGATGGCGAGTAGGGTACTTTTGAAATTTGAGCTGAGCTGAGCCGAGCTGAGCTGGTGGTGGTGAGAAAGTAAGTATGAGTTAGACACAATACTGAAAATGAAAGTGAAAGTGAAAGGAAAAAGTGATAGATAGAAGCAGCCAGCCAGTCAGTCGAAGTGTTCCCTCCGCTCTCTCCCTCTCTCTCTCACGGAATGGGAATATTAACTAATAAATGAAAAGGACGGTAGGTAGACCAAGGTTAGGTATGTATGTGTATGAGCCGCAAATAAAACCAATGCAGATCATCCATCCATCCATCCATCCATCCATCTACCCAACAAAAACAGAACAAAAACGAAAAACAGCCTCGGCTCTGACATAGCTCATCACTAAACCTAATACCTAACCCATCGTACTAACCTACGAGTAGGTACAGACATAAGAAAATTTGGGCAAGAGGGACGAACCTTGGCTATGCTTATCAATTAAGTCTGCACGTGAAACTCTAACCTTTTGAATACTAAAAGGATCAATTCGGTAGGTAGGTAAAGTACGAGTAGTCTAGGTTGGGGTTAGGTAAATTGAAGTGAGCGAGTGAGTGAGTGAAGCTCGGAGCTACGAGGTGATAGCAGGAGCGGCGCGTTTTGTTACGTAGGTAATGTATTAGGAAGGGAAAAGCGATGTGATGCGGTCTGACGTCAGACCTATTTTGGCATGGATGGATGAGGGAGCCTTTCGCAATCATCGCCAAAAAAACCGTAAATATTTATTTGATTTTCCACCCGCCAGAATCAGTTTTATGATTTATATAAACCAAGGCATCTAGGTTACCTAGTTGGCCCAGATACCTATCGTCGATATACTCGTAGATAACGTACCTACTTATATTCGTTAAGCTTGGTATAAAAGGAGGTTCTGTTTGGCACCTACACATAGGACCAACATATAATATGCTACATGCACAATACACTACGTACAGCAAAGCCTCGGATCAAAACCTTTGATGACTACTTAGTTAGCCCCTTATGTAATGTTGCGGACACGCTGCTCTACGGGTCTATTTTGTATGTTGAACTTGTACATAGTGCCACGGAAACGCCCCGAATACACGTAGTCATCCAGCGCTGCTGCGCCGATGTCCTGCGATAACCTTCTTCCATTCGACTGAGCATAAGAGCTGCAATACCAACCGTATGACCTGTACTTGTAAATGTGTATCATATGGTAGATAAGTTGTAAAACATGAATATTATTTTCGATTGTAATCTGGTATCTTTTAAAACAAATCTGCCTCCCACGTGCTGTCACGGTGTCGCATACATCACTCGTGCAGTCGCTCCGATTATACAACTCCCAAACGCCGACCTGGCTTTCGTAGCCTCCGACAGTTTCGAAACCGACAGGTCCCCTGGAAACATGGCGCGCCACATGGTTGGCTCCTATACAACGCAATACCGAGGCGCAGCGCACTAGCTGGCCGTCGTATGTTCATGTTAGAGATTATGATTATTGCTCGCTTGTCTTCCCGAATAAGCTATTTTGCTCGTCGTGACCCTTTGTCAGTCGATCGAACTGTTGCGCCCAAAGCAAGCCTAACCAATACCGCCCCAGACACCGCGGATTCTTCTTGCTAATTGGATATCTTTCTGCATAATGGTGACGCGCTTCGCATGTATGGCGCATAGGTTTGTGTCCTCGAATAGGTGAACGAGAAAGGCTTCCGCTGCCTCTTGTAGAGCTGCTATGGCCTGCGATTGCCATCGCATGCCTTCGTCTTTTGGACGTATGCTGAGTGCTATTTCACGGACCTATCATTGGACATAAATTGTTAGTGTTTGGATCATCAAGACCGTGGGCCTAGATTGTGCGTATAGAACTTACCACTCTTGAGAATGGGAGTTTTCTTATCAATAAATCCGTGCTGCTTTGCATTCGGCGGATTTCTTTCAACGCAAGGGTACCAGGCTTATAGCGTCTGCGCTTGGGGTATGGAATTGGGTCGCCCGCTGTTGTGTCAAAGTCAGCTTTTTGTTTTAAACATGTTCATCGTTAAAACATACGTAGGACTGCAGGAGCTGGATCCGCAACATTTGCACCACTACTTCTTCTACCCGCCGCACTTGGTCGGCCACCTCTAGAGCCTCCACGGCCCCGGCCACGGCCACGATTCATGGCTAGACCGTCGAGTTAGGCAGCAAGCGCTTTGGCGCGCAACTGATGCAAAACTCTTCTAAATCGCTTCCGTATGGTGAATGAGCAGTCGAGACGAAGTGCGACTCCTTAGCCACAAGATCTAAGTTTAGAGCTTTAAAATATTGGTTTCTTCTGAAGCTTGATGGCAATGTTGGTTGGGAGAGCAAGCGACGAAGAGCAGTAGAGAGTACTCGAGGTGAACTGCGTGCGCAAAGTGGATTCGGTGTTGTAGGAGAAAGACGAGCGAGGGACGGCAGATAGGAAAGTATGAATTGGTCAGTTGAAGGAACAATCGCCTCAAGAATGCACTTCGGATGACTTAAAGAATGTACCGGCGAGATGAATTGTAATAGAGAAGGAGAGGAACTCTCCCGTGAAGAGGGTTCCCAAGGGTGATAATTAAGATCTCGAAGTGGGAAAATAAGTGGCTGGGAAAACTGCGACTTCCCCAAACCCTATTCGCATTCGCGCGAAATAGCAATGGAAACCGCGCTTTGAGACGCGCCTGCCCAGCCACTTCAATTAGAATCCCTGCGAGTGGGGCAACTATAATGAACCAATTAGCAGCTGCTATTTCCCCTAGCTAATATGTTTGCAAATTGGGTACCGACTACAAACAAGCCACACACTTCTCCACAACCAAGATCTTACTCCTATCGACTCTTGGATCAAAGATTCACCCTATCCTCATACGAGTATGTATGAAAGTGCTTTGATGAAGATCCCATCTAGTATCTACAGTCAGTCCAACAAAATGAACTTCAACTAGATTAGAGGCCTTGTAATATATTTTACAAAGTCACAGCCTAGTAAAGGCGTTCTCAGTATGCCATTGAATTTGGTGTATTAAGCTCTTAATATAATTATTCCGTACCTACGTCGTGATACCTATTGCTCCAACCCTTGATGCCGCTTCAAACATGCGTGAGGTACCAACAACTTTAACTTCAGAATTCCCGTTAATATTCATGCGCCGCATATCTGTGTTGTATGAAGAATCTTCCACCCGTGAACCCCTTTTCCCCGTCTGCGTAAGGCTTTCCTTTTTTTCGCGAACAAGTCTATACCAGAAATTGGCACAGCTCGTTTAACTCCGACCTGATCCGGGCTAGTATTATACAGTAAAGTCGTTAAAAGGGGCGGGATACTGGGTTGGCTTAGGAACGAACAATTCGGTCCGTAAGCCTGTGGCTAATTCATGAATGCCCCGATCTGATTACGCAGATGCATAACACGTCCCATCAGCCTTCGATATAAAGCTCACTCATCTATGAGTTGGCAGCATCCCGATTACTCAGAGAGCTAGCGCTCATAGTAGGTTGTGAAGTCGGTAGCACATTCTTGGCCAGCTCCGACTGACGCACTTTGGCCCATGCGTAGACAATACCACTAACAAAGCCAATAAAAATCGCCGACACACTTCCGAGAGTGACAGGGGCCGAGAAAAAGATAAGCCCGCTGACGGCGATGGGGAGCTTATTCAGGGCGCCGACCATTGAGTAAGTCGTAGATGAAGTGACACGGATGCACCAGGCTGAGCAGTACGAGATGAGAATAGCGCCGAGCCCGGAGTAGATCATGCCGACCAAAAGGGCGTTGCGTGTCTCGACAGGGAAGTTCCTGGCCAGGTTGGCGCTTGACCAGTCTTCGGCTACCAACGAGCAGACGATGAGCACGGGGATCGTGAGGAAGTTGTTATAAAACATGGCTATTCAACCGTTAGTCCATAGTCGATTTTTATCCCCAATTTATGACAACTTACTATCCCAATCCTTGAAGTTCATGCTCTTGATGACCTTGCGCATGCCAAGGACGTAAGAAGCAGTGCAGAAAACATTGAGGCCCATCCAAGCGTATCCGGCATTCAAGGTAGCCAGAGCTTCAGCAGCCTCGAGGGTCTGCCCGGCATGACGGGTATCGGCCCACGCCGCGACCACAGAGCTAAGAACCATGAGGCCGAAAGAGAGAAGCGCAAGGGGCGTAACACTACCCCCGAACCATAGAACCTCGCCATAGGCGATGACAATGATGGTCAGATTCTTGAAAATGGTGTATACCGGCACCGACAGATACTGTAGAGACTTGGTGCTCGTGTAGATCATTCCGACGAGGAGGAGGGATATCGGGAACCCTGGAATTACTGTCAGATAATGTTTACCGCAGCAGGAGTAAATCTCGGACCCAGGCTATTACGTACATCGTCGGCCCTTGTTGTAGTCAAAGGGAGCTAAGTTGGTGATGACACCGACTTGCTTCAATATTTGGATAGTGACAATGCATACTATCGACTAGATGGCATTTTGTTAGAACCACTTCCATTGTATGAATACAAGAGGACCTCTGTTACCTGAACCGCAAGATAGAAGAAATTTAAATTCCATTCTGAGCCGGAGACGACGTATTTGTTCACTACCGTCATAGAGATGGAAGCAATACAATAGGCAAGAATCGAGGCCGATGGGTTATTTTCGACTTTCGCGAACCTCGAACCGATCGAGTTGTGCGATACAGCCCGTGGTGGTCGTGTTGGGATGATGAAAGGGTCCTTCTCCCCGCCATAGGGGCTTCGGCTGGCCGACTCGGGCATGCGGATAGCGTAATCTTCATTCTTCTTGTCCGACATGACGGCGGTCGGAGACTCGATGGTCTGTTACGGAAGGGCTAGTTGGGGCCGGACTATGCTCGCCGGAGAACTTGGGTTCGGATGACCGTGGGGGGAGAAAGGGGAGCAGGCGGATGAGAAAGGGAGGACGCAGAGAGCGACCTGTCCGATGCGAACGGCCCGGCAGATAACGAGAGAGTGAAGGCCAGCGAAGCACAAACACAATTGGCCCCAGTCACCAAGACAATTCGCTAAGGACCGCGGTTTCGTCGCACGAGAGCTGGTACACCGATATTTTAGAGTGAAAGTTTGGGAGTGTAAAGATGGGGATTGTGCGAATACGCGTGTACCAAAGACGATAATTGTTGCAGATAAGCAATTTGCAGCTTCAGTTTAATTAGTTAGTTTACTGGATAGTTGAATTACAAGGCAGCAGCGTAGGGGAGTCTGGGTCTACTCGTAGGTAATTACTAGTTCAGCATGATTGGATTGGACCTTGGCTGAACAGGGTTGAATCGAGCACCCCTACCATATGTATCTAATAGGGTTAGGTAGTAGGTACTTTCGACTGGGTTACCAAGCCCCCCCAGTGCCCCCCAAGTTGGCACACACTCATCAACACTGATGAGAATACGAGTCTGCGCCGCACAAGCCTCGCCAAGAACCCAGGGCCTAGGTATAGAATTAGACTAAAACGAGGCTAGGCTGGGACGACGTAGCTCCACCTTTTGATGAATCTAGCGTCCGTACTAGCGCCATCTATACTTGTAATATAAAACCTCCTTTCACTTACAAGTTGCATTGCACATTGTCAAGTTAGATAGAGATTAGGTATATTGGTAGACAGTGGAATATCTTTCATTCTTGTAAGCCCCGAAGACATCTTTTGGTTTCTTGCGGCTGTTCTGATAAGACAGTAACAGGCAATTTATATAAGCTTTCTATAGAGTAATGTACCTGGTATCTTGTGGGTTGAGAATCCATTGCTTCTGGTGGTATATATATTGTACCGAAAGTACTCGTATAATATCAACCGTTTAGTGGTAGAGGCCTAGGTTATATTCCTCTGTTCTGTCAGGTAAGTAATTACCCGAACAGGAGTTAGTTGGCCTGCTCCCTCTTCCGAAAACTGTGTAACAGTTTATCGAGTAGCCCACCAGTCAGTTCTACTTATTTGGGAATTCCACAGCCGGTAGCCTAACCCGAACAGGAACAACAAACATTCCTTGAACCAAATGTATCATACTCGTATAGGTTTACATGTAGTCTAGTGCTTGCTTGGTATGTCTTGACACAACCCGTTCAAGAAGTCTGACCCTGGGTCTCGCCGTTGTTATCACCCATATCTTCGTCGCGCTCGGCGTTCCTGCTCTCGGCGGAAGTAGCATCCGTGTCGGGTGGAGCAGCCGGGTAGTTGAGATGTTTCCAATCTTCGAGCTCCTCGGTGACAGAACGCAAACGGTCGCGGATGCTCTCGATGGCGTAGCTCCCAAGCACGAGACGCAGCGGCGGGTACGAGCAATGCGCCAGCTGCCAGACTAGCTCGGCACACTTGACGGCGCTCGTAGGTTGGCGATCGCCCAGCCACTGCACCATGCGCTTCGCGTGCAGAGCCGGAGACGTTGCCTGGGCGTATGCCTCGCTGGCCGGCTTGATCAGGAAGTGACCCCACGTCGGCAAGGGATTCGTCACTGAATCAGGCTCGTCCCGCCTGACGAGACCGGGTTCGACCAGTGTGGCCTTGACGTTGAATGAGTCGATCTCGTACGACATGGCCTCTATGAGGCCCTCGACGGCGTATTTCGTCGCGCAATATGGACCTAGGCCGGGGACGCCGAGCGCGCCGCTCGTGGAGCTGAAGATGAGGTAACGACCGGCCCCTTGTGTACGGAAGTAGGGCAACGATGCCTGAATAATGTGTAACGTGCCCATGAAATTCGTCTCAAACTGGTTCCGGATCTCGTGCTCGTCCTGATCCTCACAGGCCCCAATGACGCCGTATCCGCTGCAATTGGCGATAACGTCGATCCGCCCGAAACGCTCAAGCGTCTTCTCGATGACACGCGCCACGCTCGCTCGCGCCCGGACATCACAGAGCATGCCCATGCAGTTCTCATGGCCACTCTCCATCGCTTCCGGGCTTGTCTCGAATGTACGACCTACATCGGTCACGAGATCATTCCGGGCGAGAGCACACTTCACCAACGATCGGCCCATATGGCCTGTACCCCCAAAGACCTAACTTTACGGTGAGCACATTAACCCGGGGAGGGATCGTGATGATGGGAGCCTTACGATCCATACGAGCTGCTTGCGCGGCGAGTTCGGAAGCGGTGGTTCGCAACTAGGAGGTAGAACTAGCTTGCCTCGATGGGTATTGATACTCCCGGGTGAAGCGCCCGACGCAGATTTAGAGTCCATTCTGGCTTTTTATGATATCACCATGCTGGACCTTTCAGCTATGTTCTCCTCGGTTGTGCATTATTGGGATTCCCTTGGCTTGCATACAGAAGCCAGTGTGATGTAAAACTACCGATAGGCTTGGGGTTGGCGGTATATCCAGATAGGTCAGGTAGGTAGGTGGTTTTATAACGGAGTTCCAATTTTGGACGACAGACGAATCCTAGACAGGCGTATGACGGGTAACGCGGAGACCCCGCATTCCGATAAGTCGTTAAGATGGCACGGGTAGATCGCCAGCTATACCGGATAAAGTAACCGAGGGGGATTGGCTGTCTCCAGTAACAGTTGTTCTTGCCCTGCGCATTATCATAATAGCAAACGGTTTCTTGTCCTTATTTGTTAAGTACCTAGGTATGTGCTGGTAAAATGAAAACCTTAAGCTTCCGATGCTCAAGAACTCGATTAACATCGACGCCCTATAGAATTAGAATCACGTCCGATATATATATATGTTTAAATTCGAAAATCTTGATATGGTCTATAAGATAAAAATTGCGTAGGGGTAGGTATACCAGGGCAGATATCCAGAAAAAGAGACCTTTTAAAGAATGCTATATAAGTCATGTCCTATCACTATTTACATTCATCTCTCGTGGCCTCTGCTCACATCAAAACAGACTGGAGTTCTTTTTGTCTACCGCTCAATCTGCCATCCCTTCCCTTCAAACATCTACTCCCTCGAACTCATAGACTAGTTTGCGTACTGGGTAACATACGCCTTACGGAACTCGTTTGCATCCAGGTCCGCAGATCGATTCAACGGCGTCCACTTCGGCTCGTCTTTGAACAAGCGCATTGCTTGAACATACTAGAAGCCGGAATGCAAATGGTCAGCGCACAAGGACCTCATGATGTAGCATATTCTACGTTCGGGAAATCCTAAACTAGGGGCTGGTTGTGACTTACGTTATTCTCATCTGTCGTGAACCTGTGATATATCCCAGCGGGAAGGATAATAAGATCATCCTATCAAAAAAAATCGTCAGCCTACTTGAGCTATAACAAGATTGCTGCCTCACATTTAGGTACCTACCTTCTCCAGTTGAATCCGCACCCACTCATCACCCTTGGAACGAACGTCAAAGTATCCCTGTCCGCCGCGGATATAGCGGATCTCCTCGTCCTCGTGTAGGTGTTCGTCGAAGAACATGCGGACCTTGCTCTCGTAGGCGTCGCCCATCTTCTCGGGCGACACCGTGATCTCGTCGCGGTTCTTGTACCCGCGCTCCCTGGCGAGCGCGTCCACGCTCGAGAGCTCCGGCATCCTGTAGTATAGCACCCCGACCCTCTTCAGCTCCTCCTCGTTGACTTCCCTGCCCGAGTTGTGCGGTAGGCGCTGATCGCCCTGTTACACACACACGTTTAGTTAATACTACCAACAAAAGACCGCGGCTTGTGGTTTCGGAGAGTCTGATAGATCAGGCGATGGCCTTTCTCCCCTTCCCCCATCCCACTTTGCACTTTCCCCTCAGAAGTCCATCGATAAAATTGGAAAGTGATGGCACTTACTTCGGCGTTGTCATAAAAATATGCCCTCATTTTGCAGACTGGACTATGCGATGTTTAAAGGGACCTCAGTTTCAGGTAGGAGAAATATTTTCGCAGGTGACAGTCGAGGCTACGCTCTGCCAAGTAGTAAGCACACTATTAATTATATTCTCTTCAAATAGACACCCGTCGCAATGGTTAAAATTGTTACTGTGTACGGTCGGAATTTATGGTATATCTAGAAGAATGACGTCGCGGGGCAGGCTTTTAAATAGTGGGGGTTTGAATTGCACCATCTTTGTCTCCAATCCACCAATAACGACATATTTCATCCCTCCGATTTATTCATCGGGTAGAAGATTGGTCAGCATAACATTACATCAATTACTCATATCACATATTTATCGGCTTCAGACATTCTCAATAGCCGACGTATAATAAAAATCCATTGCTTGAATTGTCAGGATGAGCAGGGCTACTTTTAGGTTATACGGACTATGTAACGCTTGTCGACTAACTAAACGTAGATACTCACGCCTTGGGTTCTCTCAACGTATACAGCTGGCATCCTGGTGCCTTGACCGGAAATGCGACTATCTACTGACAAATTTACGTCGGTTCGCTAGGAAAAAAGAAAGGCCGCCACTCCTGAGCAACGAGGGTATATCCGGTCTAGGATTCCTTTTCTTCCTCTTCCATTTTTCTTTTCTAGTTGTGCAAAGCGCATGCTTATTTGCGATTCAAACCTGACAAAGCCCAATAACGCCGTTCCCCTTCTGGAATTCAACATGCCCCAAACCGCTTACCATAACGCCGTGAAATGAAGGTATGTATGAATAGGATGGTATAAATAATCTCTGGCGCCCCTGTTTCTCATCGTACATCCGCGGGCGCAAGTTCGGGCCCTCCGCCGACAGCAAACTCATGATTCAGCGCATCGGCCGTCTCTTCCCTTTGGCGGCCCTCAAACAGCCGGCGCCACCACGAAGGCGGGTCGAGAGGACGAGACCCGTTGTGCATCGGGGGGTATACGTCCGTGAAGAAATACCAAATGTGACCAATGACGACACCCATCATCTCATCCTTAGGAATAGTGCCATGCATAACGAGGCTGAATCCCATCAACACCCACGGGAGATAGGGGGCTGTGAAGACCAAGAGACCAAGGAAGCTCAGTCTAGTATCAGGGTTCCGCCGTGACCATATATATACCAAGGTTGACGATAACGGGTGGCCGAGAAACGGCATAGAGACGAGGGGCGACAGGCAGAGCAGAAACGCCATTGAGTAGAGGAGGAGCCAGGAAAAGTGTGCGGGCGATCGCCCGGAGGACTCCTCTAGCAGACGCGCATATCGCTGAAGAAAGTAGACGTGGAAGAGAAGATCGAGCGAAAACGGGCCGAAGTAAAGAAATGTCGTTAACATGCGCCAGTACTATCAACGGCAGAAGAGGCCAGGTCAGTAATAGCGTATCATCAACAGCGCCAGCCCGGAAAGGGAACCGGCGGCTTGGGAGCTTTTTTGGCATACCTCTCCTTTGTAGAAGACTGTCCGAACACTATAAAATAACTGGAAAGGGGTGACCATCTGGCACTGAACGAGGGCGCTCGTGAGTACAGTTGCGGTGGTCCACCAACGTGTACATATGGGCATCTCCCAGAACCAGGCCTCGAGCGGGTTCCGGCCGCCATCGCCCACCATTTGGTCCATGTCGACTGAGTTTGGGGTATCTTTAAAAGGATGAATATAGGTAGGTAAGCAAAGGTTGCAAAGAAAGATGCAAACTGTTTGGAGGTGAAAAGGGCGGTCTCTTGTGGCCTTGCAAACGGTTTCAACAATAGGTAATATATCATATGTACGAGTATGACATGCGTATGGGCGCGTTGGTAACTGTAGAAGGAGCGTTCCAGACATAGCACCCGCTTTACTGACATAGGTGGCCTTCAAAGGGTACTCCTGCCCACAGTAATAAACGGTGCTTGACCAAGTACCGCTCCACTTATTCTCCGGCACTTACTTTCGACTTCAGTACCTACAGTCCTAGCCTCTAGCTAGGTGTAGTTACTTAGGTACCTACACGTACACTTGTCCAGAAAACTGTAAAATCTGGCCTTAACTTGCATCGGATGGAAACACCGACCTTTGGGCCTATCTATTTCCTATGCATTCTACAACCAGGAATCTGACATATCTACATTTCACTGTCATCTTTTCCAGATTATCATTTTATGGCTCAAGTAAGGTAGGTAGGTATCCTCCCAAGGCTCCGAAACTTACCTGTTCATGTGGCTTGACGATGGCGGCTTGTGACTTTTAGCTCTTTACTTGGTACGAGTACTTAAGGTAGCGGAGCGCTGAGGGGTTGATTCGTCTCTCTACGACTAATGAGAGTTGTGTACCTACTGCCCCTACTGCTACATAAGGGGGTACTTACGAGTAGAGCATACTTATGTACCTGGGTACAAATACGCGAGCAGGGATCAAGTGTAGACCAGATGACATCAACCACCAAGCTACCCTGCAAAATATTTAGAAAAAAAGAGTGCTTCTTAACATAACGGTTTCACGCCCCTATCCATACAGTCGTCCATCACCTTTTAGTACCCGGCGGTGTTCGAGATAGAGTCAACCAGGATGCTAGAATCTTCAGAACTTAATATTCAAAGAATTAATATCTAATATTTGGGTTTCATTTTTCGAATTGTTATAAATATATCCTCAAGCCCGCCCTGAATCGAGCGAAAACCAAGGCAGCTCTCCAACCTCAAGGATGCTGCCTTACATAAACATACGTATGCAATGCTGCACCGTATCTATTGGGGCATGCCTGCTAACGTGCTTGCAGCTTTCGAGTTCTTATCTGGAGTTGTAGGGGCCTCTCCAGATGAATGTATGTTCTCTTCCGCTGGCTATTTGTCTATCTAGTTGCTGATACCTGATCCTGCGATCTAGTAAAACTCATTTTCTCCTTTTTGCTCTCTTACCCGCTTTCTGGTCTCCTTAAGCGTGTCCCCGATGCTCGTCCCGACTACAAGAACTTGTTTATAATAGGGTACGTTGGACCAGGGTTCCCATCCACGATACACGTGGGAGCAGCGTGCTGACCCCTTGTTCTCTGCTAGGGGTGGTCTCTTCTACCTCATCGGGCTCTTCTCCTTATGGACCGGCATCCGAACACTCGTGATATCCTCCGCAGGGACATATGCGCTCGCATATTTTCTGCGAAGCTCCGCCTATATGCCATGGATCGCTTTCGTCTTCCTCATGGGCCACATGGCTGTCAACCAACTACACCGCCAATTCGAGAATGACCCCGCCGTTGTCGACATCACCGGGGCCCAAATGGTCCTGGTAATGAAACTATCGGCTTTCGCATGGAATGTTTTCGACGGCACTTTGCCCGATGATCAGCTCAGTGACTACCAAAAGGAACGAAGAATCGTCAAGCTTCCTGGGTTCTTGGACTATGCTGGATATGTCCTCTTCTTCCCCTCTCTTTTCGCCGGCCCGGCGTTTGACTACAATGAATACCGGGGCTGGGTTGATTGTTCCATGTTCGATCTCCCCGCAACAATCGACCCCGCCAAAAAGCCCCTTACTCGAAAGAAGCGGAAGATCCCAAGGAGTGGCACTCCAGCAATGTGGAAGATGGGCAGTGGCTTGCTTTGGATCTTGGCGTTCCTGAACTTGAGCAAGTGGTATAGCCCCGATGTTATTTTCACCGACAAATTCTTGACGTACGGCTTTTTGCGCCGTGTTGTGGTCTTGCACCTGGTCGGATTCACGACACGCACAAAGTACTATGGTGTTTGGTTTCTGGCGGAAGGTTCATGCATCCTGGCCGGGTTAGGCTATAACGGCGTCGACCCTGCCACTGGCAGGGTATCCTGGGATCGACTGCAGAATATCAGCCCCTGGGGGGTGGAATTCGCCCAGAACAGCCGGGCTTATCTTGGTAACTGGAACATGAACACCAACAAATGGTTACGGTATTACATATACCTGCGTGTCACACCAAGAAACAAGAAGCCCGGTTTCCGCGCAAGCATGGCCACGTTCGTGACCAGCGCGTTCTGGCATGGCTTCTATCCCGGATATTATCTTGCATTTATGCTGGCGAGTTTCGTCCAAACCGCCGCGAAACGTGAGTGGCAGATATCTTGCGACAACAATCTAGCGCAAGACCAGATGCTAACAGTTTATCAGATTGCCGCCGCAACGTCCGTCCCTTCTTCCTCGATCCCGTCACACAGAAACCCCTACCGAGTAAGAAATACTACGACATCGCCTCGTGGATTGCAACACAGTCGACATTCTCTTTCGTCGCCGCGCCCTTCATTCTACTGGGCTTCAAAGAATCCATCGAGGCGTGGACTCGCGTTTATTACTACGCCATCATTGCGACGTTTGCTTCGTTGGCTGTCTTCGCCTCCCCTGCTAAGGCGTATATGCGAAGGAGTCTCGACAAACGCGCTCGTGGGTCCGGTCCACGCATCAGCCGCACCACCAGCACTGATAGCATCGAGGGTGTTTCTCGCACGCCCACCCTCGGCATTAGCACGGACCCTGGCAAGGATTTCGACGAGGCAATGAGAGAACTGCAAGGTGAAGTCGACAAGGCAAGGAAGGATTTCGCCAAGAAAGATGCTTAGAAAGGTCGAGCACCGATCCAAGATTCTTCTTGGCACCAAGTAAAACAGCCCGGGAGTTGTCTTCTATGATCATCCTAGATGATAGTGGTGTGGGACAGCCTCCCATGGTGGAAGATTGCGGCTTTGAGCTTCTCTATATCGACAGGCTACATGGTCACTGTACTGTGTACGTGCCTATATCAATCACATCATGTATTTATAATTGTAGATGGCGAAGATACCATAAGAAAGCGAGTGAGTTAACGAATACATTATTCTCATGGACGGTTTCGTCGTGAGCATCTATCCGTTCATCTTAAGACTGGCTTCAGATTATGAAATATACTTGACTCTAGGGGTAACCGGATCACTGAACAAGGCTTCCGAGGTTCTAATCAAAGGGACCAAAAGCTCACCTTTAGTATTGTTGCTTGATCGGATAGATTTGAATGCAGAAGACTTCACACATAATATACTCGTATGTTATGTGACATTTGACTCAAAGCGAGGCATCATATATATTGGTATTATATATATATGTAGGCATATAAAATTAATTTGAATACGCCGGATGTAATTTTTCCTTGCTTGTCCCATGTGTTCGCTGAATGAATATCCGTCATCCTTCACCTGCGTAACAATCATTTGGTATCATCCAGTCTGATATAGCTTTTCTTTCCCCTTTGACTACTTTTTGGCATCTAATAATACAAGCGCGTGATATGAATTGTAGGTAATATACAAAAAAGTTGATTGAATCAAAACCCATTCAAAAAATGGCATGGAGTGTTTTGTGAAGAAGAAAAGAGGTAAAAGTGTACCGGTTGATAAGGGGGAATAAAGAAGAAAACTCCGATGGCATATAATTTTGTTGTTGCGCCGACGTGACTGCGTCAAGAAGTCGTACATAGGCACATGAAAGGTATAGGTAATATACATATCGTTGTATCCCTAAAAGTCTAAGAGACCTTTTGGGAAACGAAGAACAGAAAGATCAACAAAAATAAAAGGGGCTGATGGGAGTGACATGCGTCGGTCTCGTGGTCTTGCTTGAAAGTTCGTCGGTGACGGCATAAAGAGTGTAAAAGCGTTCAGCTGTGTGGTCTCGTAAAACTCCATGATGGATGGAAGAGATCTATATATAAAAGTTCGAGTCCGTGGCACGTGGCGACGGCATCCCTCGTAACAGGTTCGTCATTAGATATCGTAGTCATAAAAAGAAGATGAAGATAAATAGTAGAAGAATAAAAAAAATGGTTTGCCCATCGTCTTTCTAACGTGGGTGAGAGAAGGTGATAAGTTTTGATGGCCGTAAGGTGAGTAGGTAGGTGTGTGTATGTATGTTTGTATATATGTGTTTGCGTGTGTGTGTGTGTGTGCGTGTATGCGTGTCTTGGCAAGTGGAAGGTAATCAAATCGTTGTGTGCTGATATCGATGTGATGTATCGTGTCTCGAATTTCATCTTGCCCATCCTTTCCTGGTACCAACAACGACTAGTGCAATGACAACAGCTATTATCAATACGCCGAAGAACGACATGATGCGGTTGACATTTCTCCACCATCGTGCGCTCTGATACCGGGAATCGTCAACTCGTCGATATATCGGCTCTGGTTCAGAATCCAAGCGTAACCGAGACTGCGAGGTGCCCTTTTCCACATCTTGTATGTCGAACTGGGTGTTAAACGGTAATGGCAGAAAGGATGCAGTCATCCAGGCTGTTCAATATATATTAGCCAATGCATCGACTAGAGAACGTCCAATACGGCCGACTTACCAAACGGGAAAATGAAGCCAACAATAAATAATACCACTTGTATATTTCGTCGTCCGAATATCTGGCTTTCCGCTGACCATGTCATCGAGGGCGGCTCCCATATGCTGTAACGACTTGCCCTGTTATCTATCCGGAGGTGCGGGGACCAGACACTAGATGTCTTCTTCTTCGGGCCCAACCTAACATCTCCAATTCTAAACCGATTGGAGCCCGATGACGTCTGCGGCGTTTGTTGCCGTTGAGGCTGTTGTGGTTGCTGTGGTTGTTGCGGCACTTCCGGTTGCACCTCCCTTGGTCGCGGACGCGGGTTGTTATTATCTTGACCAAACTGTTCCCGAGTAGGAGGCCGAGGTGAGAGATATGAGCTTGGTAAGGGATAGTCATCGTCTTCGGATATTATTGACGGGGTACCGAGCCACCGCGTGTCACCGCCTCCGTAGTAGAATCTTGCCCAAGCCGGCAGAGAATTAGTAAAGCTGCCGGTTCGGGAGCTAGCTAATGAGCGCAGACTCCTATCGGATGATTGTCGAGAGAGAAATCCTAGACGAGTCCAAGAAGACTTGGTCTGGAGTGTATGCGTCTGGTTCAAATCTGCTAAACCGTCGCCGTGTTCGTCGTGATCTCTGACTGTGCGGATTGGTGGACCCGGGAGATCCCTCGGACCTCGTATGAAACCTGCTCCTGGGCGGTCTAGGGAGCCCGATCGAGAATGGGCCTGCGATGTTGGCCGTGCCGCTTCAAGGTTTTCGAACATCGAAGTCGATATACTGGGTATATGTCTACTGGCGGTCCGGCTGGCAAGGCCACTGCTACCACGGTCGCCCTGCGATCCGAGAGAAGCCATCCGGGACCCACCCTCACTTCCTTCGTATTCAGAGAGAACAGTTGACAGTTGTGAACTCCACTGATGCAGGTCCATCCGCTCCATCCGGAGTCTCTGCGATCCGCCCCTGCTTAGACTCGCCCACGGAGTTTGCCGCAACGAAGAGGCAGACGGCGTGTGCGCTAGGCGAACAACGTTGGGTGTGGTGTCTTGCGTTAGAACACTGGATATGGTGGAATACGAGTTTGCGCGGCCGTGTACTGATGATTCCCTCGACGCTCGTTGCAGGTATAGGTTTTCAGACGATGCCCTCTTGTGTGGTCTAAGCGGCGGAATTAGGAGACTTTCCTGTGAATACTGTTCCCTCATCCGGGGTTTGAAGCTGTCGTATGACCCTTGGCTACGAGGTGTCCGGCCGTAAGGGGTAGTCCAAGGCGAAGGCGTGGCGTTACCGTGGACAATGAAGTTCTTGCTTCCTGGTGTATCAAGGGAGCTTTGTTCAGACGGCGCGTACGGGTTACCGTGAACGATGTAGTTTTTGCTCCCTGGTGTGTCGAGCAGTGCGTGTGGGCGTGTGGGCGACGAAGCGAGTGACTGACCAGCAGACGACTGTCCGATTAGTTGATAATTTGAATCGCTCGAAGAGGGCGGGATGTCGATGCTATCAGAATCTGGCAAGGGGGGCGAGCTACGACCGAGGACCTTGTAATTGGATGTCCTCTCCAATGTCGAGCCGCTTTGATCCGTGCTGAAAGAATGCTTCGGGGCGAGGGATGGAAGTTGCGGCTCTGGAGCCGAGTCGCTGTCTTCGGTGCTGAAAGACGACTTCTGATTAAGCGATGAAGTTGCCACCCTCGAAAAGTTGGTGATTGTCTCTGGTAGCGGCGGTAGTGGAGGCTGTGACTCTATTGCGAGTTCTTTTCCTTTCCCTTTATCCTTAGCCTCGGGCGTCTTTGGTACCTTGCGTACTCCTCCAACCATGCGGCAATTCCAAGGAGAGGGACCGCTCTGAGTTTCGGTAACCTTCAAAGGGGCAGCGGAATTATCTGGTGATGAGGGCGAGACACTCCGTTCGGGTAGGGAGCTGAAAAGAGAACTGGGCTGATCCTCGGTAGGCGCAAACGACGTGCCTTCATGCGAACTGAAGCCCGAAGTGTTCGAGTATAGCTGGGAATGGGATTCGGCTTCGGAGCCGGTGGAAGCTCGCACATCGTTCGATTTCAAAACGATAGAGAAAGTTTTGTCCGAGTTGATGGTAATGTATCTATCTCGGCGGGACACCGGCCTTGACCGAGTAGCTGGTACATTCTCACGTTGGGTTCGGGACTGCTGGGCTGGCGCATTGAATCGCCTGACAGGGCTTCCATGTGGTGTCCTGACAATCGCAGGGGGTGGTGGGGTAGGATGCCCACTCCCGGTCGAGTCAAGGGAGAATGGCGAATCTGAAACATTCTTGGCTCTGACCCATGCCAAAGATGTGGTAGACGACGAAGACGAAGGAGGCGACGAGACCGCAGACCCCGGCAATCTCTCCCTACGCAAAGGTGTCGATGGCCCGAAAGGGTCTTTAATCGTGGGGGAGGCACCGCCGCTCCCAGCAGCCTTCGACTCCACATGAGATCCAGTCTCTTCTGCTTCTATCTTGGGCGGGGTATAAGGTACTAGGCGGATTTGCTGTTTGTTCTTCTCCGAGTTCGTCCTCTCATGAAGCGGTTGGCTCTTCGAATGAATCGAAGATGACGTCGATGATGACATCTTCTAGACTTAATAGTACACCAATTTGGTGATTAAGGTAATAGTGGGCACAAATCGGTATATCAAATGCGTGAGTAGGAAATCGTCATCATGTCCGGAACAATCCATATAAACGCCTTGGCTGCCAATAATCGAGTAGTAGTAATGCTTTACTCTGTGGCCTTTCGCGAAAGATTGACGAGATCTAGGGTGTCTTGGTGTGGGAGATATGCCGATATCGTAGCGTCCTGTTTTGAAACCTCTAAGGCCGGTAGTGATCGTTCGAAGATATTACAATAGATAGTATTAATTCGAGGGATGAGCAAAGACGGCTACGAATCCCAAAACGAGAGTGAGTGACAAGAAGATGAAAAAATAATAAAAATAATAAAATGCGTAAAAAGATCCAACTGGAAAGTATGAAGTCTAAGAATTATATCCTATCGTAGGAAACGCGATGAAGCTGCGGCCGTTTTGACATGAATCATGAGAGGTGGTTGGGGGGTCCAGCCAGAATTAGAAAGCAATTTACCAAGTACTCGGTAGGTCGCGAAATAAGTTGACTATTAGATAAGAGAACGACTTTGTATACCTAGTACTGGCCTTGATTCTATATCTTATTCTGGGGGCCACACACACACACACTCATGCAGTCTGGAAAAGGAATGAATGAATGACTGACTGCCTGACTGGCGACTGGGGGACTGAATGAGCGACGAAACGACGAACGAGTGAACAGAGAGGTAAGGAGGTAGATGCAAGTGTCAAGCGACAGGTGCGAGGATACAACTTCTTGAATTAACGCGCTGCAACCTGCAGTGGCCGGGAATCGATTGGCTGTCAATCTTCAGTAGGGCATCCGATCCTGACCGCTGGCTGGTCGGCGGGCCCTGCAACCCAAAAGGAGTTGCTGAGGATTATCGAAAAAGACGTTTGTGGAAAAGCTACCAGACCCATGTAGACTAGTCCAAGTTGGTCGTCGTACAGATAGGGTACGTCGACATAACTAAGCCAAGTTAGGGTTTAGAAGCTACTCTAGCGAGAAAAAGAAAGCGACGAACTGGAAATACATCGCGGGCGAGGAATCTAGTACGCGTACAGACTAACCAAATACTAGCTACACGTGGGCGGGAACTCGATATCACCTACCTACCTTGTTACGGACCACACAGCCCCCAGTGATGCTTTTGCTGTCTAGAGAATTTGGGGTTTACCTACTGTAGAGGCAAGAAGAGTAACATGGACTTACAAAATGGCCAAGCCAACCTCTTCTCTAGGCGCCGATAGCTACTCGTACGAGTATGTAAGTATGTACAACTTGAAAAGAGTTCTGTGCTTTTTGCTGGGGTTACTGGGGCTTGTGGTTCGAGGCTTCCGTGCAAATTCCCAATGGGGAGACACTCAAGCCGCCCAAAGACCCATTCTCCTGCAGTAGTGGTGCAGCTTTACTGCAGGCCCTGAAATGAATGACAACACATAAGCAGTTGGAGAGAAGCCCTGAATCGATAAACAAGGGCAGCAAGGGTACAGTAAACGAAAATAGGCATCCGTCTGATCAAAGGTAGTGAGCTGGATGGCTTCTTCTTGACATTGACTACCTATTTTCATGTACACGTACGGGCAAGAATCTCGTGTTAATTGTATATAATTCCTACATATCCTGGTATAATTGGACACAGGGGTCGATGTAGATACCCGGGGACTTCGGACCTCCTTTATCAGAAATCGTTATTGTGCTACGTCTATTCTCCAACATCGATTTTGATTCAGTTGCTACTGAGACATCGTACATTTTTGACATCATCCCCTTGCAACAAGGTAGTCGCCGGTGTGACGCCTCAGCAAACAAGATATCACCCCAGGCAAGGGCTACCAGTTCAACACAGCCAATATCTCTCCAAGGCGATACAACGTTCTTCACATGACCACGGCTCTGCTATGAAGTACTCGTGCTAGAACCTGCCGCTCAACGATTCCTCCAACTTGTTAAAGGACAAAAATTCCTATCAAATTCCGGCTTCGGGTTTTGCTGGCAAATGGCTTGGTCAAAGAAAGGTTCAGAGATATTCTGAAACAGGCAAAAGACGTCAAGACCAAACTATCGGTGAAGGAGAGGTAAATTGCGTTTCGAGCAAACGCAAGAAACAATTGGTTGATCTCTTTAGTGGATCTGGACTAAAAAAGATCAAGATCCACTGGGAACGTGAAAACCCTATTTACGTTGGACTAAACGCGGTACCTTGCCGAATATTCCGAGGATACTTACAGCTGTCAAGATATCACATTAGGAAAGGCTCCTGTCAGTCTCCAACCTTCAGGGGCACGCAAGATCTTTATTCTAAGTACCTAAGTATCTGTCGTCAGTTGGGTTCATTATTCCCAGAGTGATTGATGAAATATACCCAACCTCGTCAGAAGGCTGGGGAGCGTGTGTACAGTATCGGTATAAACCAACAGGCTTTGCAACTTGTATTTTACACGAGTCAAAGCTTTTCCCGATCTTGCCGGACTTGGTTGTTGAAACGCGTCTTGATGTTTTGCTAGTAGAATTGGTGCTACCGGCTACGCGTGCATTTCGCGAACCGTGTTCACAAACGTAGCGTTTCGTTACAATCCCATAGCTGCGTTTAGGCACGTACGTAACAAGTCTGCTAATATCTCAAATTTGGCAAGATATCATGGTAATATACATAGTAGATATCAATGCCTAAACTTTCTGTCAGTATTACTATCATCCTCTCTCCTACAGAAGGCCGGATGGCATGTTACGTGTACGTGCATTATGTAATACTCCACCGTTTTGACTACATGATACATCCCAGCAGCTGTAGGATTATGAAGAATTGACCTCAAAAGAAAATCTGGAAAAAACTTGGACATGGCCGGATTCGAACCGACATCCCGGTTACCAATTAATGAGATCCCGGTTGCTACCATTACACCACACGCCCATTTATAATAAACCAACACACAGGCACGCAGGTGTTCGCTCTCTATCCAAGGACCGACTCTGTCTTAGACGTCGTCCATTTGGGGTTCAAGCCATTTAACTGCTAGTTGTTTTTCCACGTTGCAAAACCCACGCGCTTAAGTACATACTTACTTGTCTTGTGGCGTTTATTAATAGACTGTCGAATTGAATAATACCTACCTACCTACTTACCTACGACTAGGTCACCTAAGATAGACGTTAAAATTCTACTACTACCTACGACTAGGTCAAGACATAAGCGCCGTCTCCCCTCTTCGCGATTCCACATTAATCAATCTGTGGTCCGGCGTGTCTTGAAACATATTTTGCCGAATAAAACAACGGTCGGCTGCATACACGTACATATCCATACCTTACCTACAGACTACCCCGGAGTCCGGCAGCGCCTGTCTGAAGAAACCCCCTGAAGAGGAGAAGACACGGAAAAGCAGTTCCAGCCAAAGAAAAAAAAAATATTCCCCAATAGTCTTCCGCTCACCTATCATACCAAAAAGCGGATTAAGTCTTGATTACCTAAAATATTTCTCTGGGTGTCTCTGAGAAAGCAACGGATTTGAGGCCTGTCCCGGAGCACACAAGATATAGAGGATCGCCAACCTCCCTACCGGTAAATACTTGGAGCAAATAAAAAGATCCCGTTTAAAGAGAGATCAACCGACCCCACCATTTTCCCCGGGGTCAAATCTACTACGAGTAGTTAGACCGACTAGTAGATCCGGCATTTATCCCAGTAATTCGGGGGCTCAGAACCACGAGCAGTGCTAGAAGGTATCTAGTGAATTATTCACGATGGCAGTGATACCGGATTTTTGGAACCGCTATATGGGCAAGGAAAAACGTAAGTGTTACAGAGCTCGCTCATTCCTGCCCCCCCCTTCGGAACCAGAGACGATACTAACCGGGCCATGATGATAGCCAAGCCGCCTCCAATCAGCACTGGCACCGCAGCCGCGCTTCTCGTAAGTCCCCGTCATTATCATCTTCTATTCTCTCCGCACATGCGAATGAAGGCATCTCGCGCGGTTGTAGCTGTGGTACTACAACAATAACAAAACTGAACCAGTAGCGCTTAATCGAAATATGAGCGAGCCAGCCGATTGTATGGTTATTAACCATCGTCTTTCTTTTTTCATAGGTGGTATACACGATAATCTACGTGGCACCGTTCTATCTGTCGCGAACGACACGGCCCTCGCGGACTTTATCGCGTGACTCGCCCTCGGTGATCCGGGCCCGCATCACGTCCGTGTCGCTGACTTGCCTCGTCTGTTCCGCCATTACCTGGTTGATCTTGACGTCGCAGGGCCGGTCCACGTATGGCGAGGCCTTGCATTCCATGGGCTATTGGCCTCTCGGCTTGGCTGAAACGGCCAGGTCTTTACTCCTGACCGCCATCCTCTTCAGCGGCCCTTTGTACGAGGCCCTGTTCGTCAGGGGTACCTGGCGGTACTTTTCGGATTCGCAGTTCTTCTCCGAGATCTACAGTGATTGGCAGATATGGCGTAACGTTATCGTCGTATGTTTTTTTTTCCCACTTCATCCTCTCCACCACTCACTCCCCGGATAACACCCTCCCAGTCTAGCAAAAACTTATTAACTGTCACTAACCCACCCCACCCCACCCTCCTCCAGGGCCCCTTCACAGAAGAAGTCCTCTTCCGCTCTGCCTCAGTATCCCTCATGGTCCTAGCGCAAACCCCGGTGGCACGGACGATATTCCTATCGCCCGTCATCTTCGGCCTCGCGCACTTCCACCACCTGTACGAGTTCCGCATCACGCATCCGCACGTGCCCGCCATCACGGGAATATTGCGCTCCATCTTGCAGTTCGGCTACACGTCTCTGTTTGGCGCCTACGCCACTTTTGTCTTTCTCCGTACCGGTAGTCTGCTGGCCATTTTCGTCCTTCACGCCTTCTGCAACGTCATGGGTCTGCCGCGCTTTTGGGGTCGCGTCGAGCCATCGTCCGGTGATGATGATGATGAGGAGGAGGAGGAGGAGGAGGAGGAGGAGGAGGATGATGAGGATGAGGATAGGAATGGCGGTAAGAAGATCGCTCCTCCGACAAAGTCTATTATGTGGACTGTGATTTATTATTGCTTGCTTGTTGCTGGTGCTGTTGGTTGGTGGAAATTTTTGGGCGTCCTGACGGAAAGTGATAATGCCTTACTTACCATCCATATATAATGTTACTACCTATATTATCCAATCGGCATCTATATGTCGAGCGGTTCCAACCCCATCTTCATTAATACAGGGCTAGGTTAGGGGAAAACAGCGAGTGAGCACCATTAGAGAGATAGAATTAAGCGTTAAACCATCACCTCACGCATAAAATGCAATGCGGTATTTTCGGCTTGTTTATTTGATTGATTATGAGTTTTCTAAATTTACACAGGTTTCCGCCCGAACCCGGCTGGGAGGGTAGTGTGGCGATCGCCATATCTATTCATCTGTAGAGCGGCGAGATGGTTTAGATTTCCGAAATATTTCGATATCCGCCTAGTAAGCGACATTCCTTGCTTTCTTGTACAGGTGTTAGAACACGGCGCGTATGAGCGCCGACCTGGTCTTGGCCAGGGTGATTAGCTGGGCAATGCTGTTTTGCCGTCAGTGGATAGTATGCTATTAACTGGCCCAGGTGATGGGGACTACCTGGATGACCAAGCAGATGCCGTTTATCGGCGCGATATGCCTTGTCGAGTTATAGGGCCGGAG
Organism: Poronia punctata; assembly: GCA_022579005.1. Classification (NCBI taxonomy): domain Eukaryota; kingdom Fungi; phylum Ascomycota; class Sordariomycetes; order Xylariales; family Xylariaceae; genus Poronia; species Poronia punctata. Next base: position 40,708 of record MU401545.1, read on the forward strand.
TCTATGGGTTATCTGCTTCCGAGCGAGCGACGCGACAACTGACACGGCACGGCACTTCACGTCTCCAAGTCCAGATCCACACCAGGTAGAGATCCAGGCATGCTGAACGACCCTGTTGTTCCTATGTCTTCGTGTCGTCCTCTTGCACGTCTGTACCTCAGCGTTTCTGGGTTCATTTCTGGCCTGAGGCTCGCACCAGCGGCAGACGTCTCGGCCTGAACCTCCTTGCGGGCTTCCTCACGGATCTGGCTCGCTACCTCGCGCCCTTTACCCTTGTTTAAGCTGGCAGTGGCGGACGAGAGGCCGTCCAGACCGTCATCACCAGCACCTCTAGTATTCTTCATCCTAGGCCACAAACTCGGCAAGGCGATCTCCTGGAAGCGAGGCTCCACGGCGCGTTCGTCGAACCAACGGTGAAGCCGTGCTTCAACGAGCTGGGCGATCTTGGGCACATCCTGCAAGCGGGAGCGACTGCCCACAAGGCTCCGAATCGAAAAGTCGAGCCTGTAATCGTCGAGGAAATGGAACTTCATCATCGTGGGCGTCGATTGCGACGAGTTGGATGGTATGAAGGAGATGCTCAGCGTCCCGCTGAACCGAACGACACTTACCGCGAGAGCTACCGGTAGCACGGCCGTAAGACGTCTCGGGTAGTTGAGCAAGATCTTGGTCTCGATCGCTAGGGTAATCATGTCGCTCAAGTCGACGTCCATGCGTGCCTGGAGACGGGAGCCGTCTAAAAGCTTCGCGCGAGCACCGGCGCCAGATATGCCACCGGACCTATTTTCCAAGCTTATACCATCCTCATCAACAGGTATTATACGACAGTTACTGAATATGGGAAAGTCCTCGCCGAGGGTCAGCTCGGTGACCTTGATCTCGTCGAGGAAGTCGGGGCGTGAAGGGCTGTTCAGAGCCTGGTTGAGTGAGGTTAGGATAGCGTCGTCATGTTGGGCATCGCTACGAAACTGCGCTATCGTTTGCGCCACGAGCACATTGAACCAATCGAGCGATTCGGGCTGGTGGCTGTCTACATTGTAGTACGTCTTATTCAGTATAGACCCAATGGTCAGCGTCGGTGGGCTGCGCAAGACGCTCGTCTTCTTCTTATTCAACGGGGGTTGAGGGGATTTAGCCGTCGGGGATCGTAAAGTGAGGAGCGATTGGCGATGGGCAAGTGTTCGGGATCGACGCTCGGTAGCCCGGATAGAGGCTGTTACTTCGGGTGATGGAGGGTCGCCGAAAATGAAGAATTTAATAAATGCCGCGATTAAGAGTATAACAGAGAGCTGCCCAATAATCAGGCCCTGGGTGAAAGACAAGCTATTTCGAGAGTCAGTTCAAGTTTGCAATGAGACGCTTTTGAACGGGCAGGCCCACGTAGGCTCAGGCTTAGTCGGACATATCGCGTTGTCGGTAGCCATTGTTTTTTATTCCGGGCGCTCGAAGGAACGCGAGCCATAAGCATTCGTATAAGCAATTTTCACCTCGAACTGGCCATTGTGTCCTCCTGATTTGAAACAACCGCCCGAGTTGGCAGAATAATTGGTCTACCGCCAAATAGTACAGTTCTGACTTTTGAGACCGCGAAGTCAAGAAACACCTATCCACATAATAAAATGCGTTATCTTATCGGCATGACGTAGCTGTAGCTTTTACAGGGCGACAGGGCTATAATTGGCCATTATATTGAGAGGTAGAGGTAGAGCCCGAGTCGACTTGGTCAACAGAAATAGTACTTGTTTTGGTTAGATTGCATTGCTTGATTCTAGCTGCTGCTGCTGGTATGCCTTTGTCAGCCCGCCAATAGCTGGCGATGCTACCTACACTGTCCCCCAGGCGGCCCCCGGCCAGGCCACTGTCATCCCCATCCGTAAGCGTAGGCGACAGCAAGATATCAAACTCATCGTTAATTTCCAGTCTATCAAAACACAAAACATTCTCGCAATACCAATCGGCCATTTGAAGTAAAAGAGACAACCTAGAAGGAACTCTGCTAAATTTGAAGAAAGACTAGACGAGGTATTGCTATTGTCCTGGGCCGGACAAGCGGTCAAGATGGATGTTGTGCAGGCAGTCTCCGGCTACATCAATAAGATGGTGTCGGCCGGAGACGGCGCAACGGGAGGCCCATCTGCCAAAATGAAGATACTGCTCTTGGACCGCGATACCGTCCCAATCGTGTCCACTGCCGTCACCCAGTCATCCTTGCTCAATCATGAGGTCTACCTCACAGATCGCATAGACAATCCGAACCGTGAGAAGATGCGGCATCTGCGGTGTCTGTGTTTTATTCGGCCCTCGCCGGATTCGATCCAGTTTCTCATCGACGAGCTCCGGGATCCCAAGTACGGCGAATATTACCTATATTTCAGCAACGTCGTCAAGAAATCGTCCCTGGAGAGACTTGCCGAGGCTGACGATCACGAGGTCGTCAAGTCGGTCCAGGAGCACTTTGCCGACTTTATCGTCATCAACCCAGATCTTTTCTCTCTCAACATGTCTCTGCCGCAGCAACGGATATGGAGCACCACGCCGGACATGTGGAATTCGGATTCGTTGCAACGGACTACGGACGGCATCATCGCCTGTCTTCTAGCCTTGAAGAAGAAGCCCTTGATCCGGTATGAGAAGAACAGTCTGTTAGCAAAGAAACTAGCGACCGAGGTGCGGTATCATATCACACAGGATGAGCAGTTATTTGATTTCCGAAAGGTTGACACACCACCGATATTATTGATACTGGATCGAAGAGAAGACCCGGCCACTCCCTTACTCAACCAGTGGACATATCAGGCCATGGTGCACCAACTCTTGGGCATCCACAACGGACGTGTTGACCTGGGAGATGTGCCGGATATCCGGCCAGAGCTCAAGGAAATTGTTCTGTCGCAAGACCAAGACCCTTTCTTCAAGAAGAACATGTACCTGAACTTTGGTGACCTTGGAGGGAACATCAAAGACTATGTGGAGCAGTATCAGTCCAAGACGAAGAACAACGCAGACATCGAGTCAATATCAGACATGAAACGGTTCATCGAAGAATACCCAGAGTTCAGGCAACTCTCCGGAAACGTGAGCAAGCACGTCACGCTAGTTTCCGAGCTTAGTAGGAGGGTTGGAGCAGAAAACCTGTTAGAAGTCAGTGAGGTTGAGCAGAGCTTAGCATGTGACGACAATCATGCAACAGATCTCAAGGTACGTGACATGGCAATCCTCTGGTTTTTCTATCGCACTTTGCGGCTTCTGTGACACACTACTTACTGATCTCTACCAGAATGTACAAAAGCTCATTCAGCACCCGTCGGTGACTCCAGAGAACAAGGTCGGCTTAGTCGCTCTATATGCCTTGCGCTATGAGAAACACCCGTCCAACTCGTTACCGATGTTGGTAGACTTGTTGGGTGCTGCCGGTGACGTGCCCCCTCGTCAAGCCGACTTGGTCGCCAAACTTCTTGTTTACCACCACTCGCTCCAGCAATCCCAAGCAGCTGGCGGCATTGCAGACATTTTCGAGTCAGGCGGCATCTTCTCCGGCGCCAGGGCCATCAAAGGTCTGAAGGGTGTAGAAAATGTCTATACCCAACACTCGCCGCACTTGGAGACAACCCTACAGAATCTGATCAAGGGCAAGCTCAGAGACCAACAATATCCATTTGTTGAAGGAGGCGGCACGACACGAGACAAACCTCAGGATATCATCGTTTTCATGGTTGGAGGCGCCACGTACGAGGAAGCCAAGTCAGTGGCCGGCATCAACGCATCATCGCCCGGCGTAAGAGTTGTGTTGGGGGGTACGACGATCCATAATGGCGCTACATTCTTAGAGGAGGTCGACGACGCTGTATCGTCCTGGCCGGAACCTCCTCCGACCACGGTCGCTGGTCGGCTAAGGAAGGAGATTCGGAGGTAGATAAACTAATCATAATTCACATGTGACTTTCTTGGTGATGGGAGATGAACTAGTTATATTGCGCATTGGCATTTTTTGATATCACGAGAATATGCATACCAATATCGCAAGTAGAAAGAAAAGACACATCTTCAGCGCCGCTAAAGACCCCAGCTATGAGACGGTAGGCGGGGAGATACACGTAGATACCTACTTTAGGTAGTCGACCAATGTCAGGGAGCTATCAACGGAACTTCATTGCGGTCTAGAATTCTGCTATTATTATCTCCCTGTTCAAGGTAAGAACCGAAAGATATCAAGGTAACTGGAATAGTTGTTACCGTAGGCTGGCGGGGGTTTAATAAAAGGCAACTAGCCCCCCTTTTTCATTTTCTCTGTCAACCCCCCTCCTACTCTCTTAGCCGAGGTGCAAGCAAAAATATCATGAACCTGTTACGCGGATGACGGGAAAAATTGGTACCTAAACAAGCTATGCTACCCACCTAATTACTGTGTTGTGAGTGGTTTTTGGTATGGGCGGCCAACTTTCATTATTCCTGTCATCCGCCGGGCCTGTTTCCCTTTTAATGTTTTCACAGTGTGGTTATCTACGAACGTTGGGATGTTGTTGACAAGTAAGCCTCTACTTGTAGGCCTCCGGGAATAATACAATACAATACACATCGTGAATGCGTAGGTAGGTAAAGTTCATGTACGTCCAAACCTTCCAGCCACCTTCTGTGCCTTTGGAGTTCAGTTCGAGAGGTATGGTATCAGCCTACTGTAGACATACACTTACCTATGTGTAGATACCTAGTTTCCACAGCTCGATTATGTGGACTTCGCTCCTTTGGACATTGACCCCTATCGTACCTACAGGGTCACTTGTCGTCAAGCAACCGAATACCTAGTAGCACTGCGAGACCAAGGTGGCTGTCAGAGGATATACCACTATAGCAGAACTAGGACATGAGATATTGAACGCGGTTGACCCTACATACATTAGGTTAGGAATTAGGGTATGCTGTAGGTATCTTTATGCCATGGTGATACGTCAGCTGTTTCACGCTTCAAGGAGCATAACACTAAGGTTACCTGAGGCTGAAGGTTGCGAGCTACTAGGTATTCCTGTGCTTTTGATTACATCAGCACTCTATAGTACCTACCACCTCATTTGCTAACCGAAACATGTTCTTACTGGCTGGTACGTACCTTTCTTGTCCCTTGACACCGATTTTCTGGCAGGGGGGGGCGGATCTTTACCTTGGGTTAGGATTAATGAGAGTCTTGCTACAGCGACTGTAGAGAGACAGACACGAAAGGCAGACACACTCGCAGCTGAGAATGGTAAATCGCTATTGGGTTATGTTTCCAAAGACGCAGAGATAGGTAGAGAGGGAGAGGGGAGTATCAAGCAGGCAGGGTCTACTAGGATACTATCCACGACAGACGAGATACTTCCCTGAGCATAAATGTACATGCAGCTCCTTTTCCATTAGCTTGCAAACAATAGAGTGATCTAAGCAGGTATATCATTGCAAGACTGGCATGGTAACTTGATGACCCTTGACGAGAAATCCTACCCCGTAGTGGAGTTTTGCAAGCAGGCAGGCAGGTGCAGACCTCTATCCTGGACTTACCTACTCGTACAGTCATTGCAAATGTCGTCTAGAAGAGTAGACTAGTTCATTCCTTTCAACAAGATCATATCTATTCTACTCAGACTAGGGTTGATGCAAATAAGAGATTGAGCTACGAGGACGTATATTGTAATAGCATGTGTTCCCAGCCAAATCCGCCTGGCGAAACGCACTAGAAAACGGCCAGGGTACAGACAACCCTGCCCTAATGAAATATATCTTCCTTGATTGGGGTCATTTAATCAATGCAATAATCGTGTCAAAAGAGGTAATCAAAGGGTTGAGATTGAAAGGTGTTGAGGACGTCGGCTGGAAAATGAGTCTGTTTACAGAGCAAGTGGTCGCCAAGTTAAACTACACAACCTAACCTGGACCAAAAGAAAGGACGTCAAATTAACCATTGACAGAGTGTTGTTGAGATTAAGTTAAAGACAGAACGGCATGCATTCCTATTGATCTAAATAGAACCATGTCTGGCTGGGTTTGGTTACTATATTCCTAACGGATGCGACAATTGCCGGAACTTTAAACTGGTTTGTTGAGGTACTGTTATGTAGTCTGGTGTAAGAGTACATGTGAATCTATCTTCAGAGGCACAGAACTCGATGTACGTGTAATTCCATAATTCAATTGATACATATACTATGGCTGTGAGAATATAGATGCAGTATTTAGTATACAAAGGGGTCATGATATTAACTGGGACTTTATCAGATTAGAAATGGAGGTGATATCGGACCAAAAAATTAAGTGGGACTTACAAGAAAGTAGTAGAGGCCGATTTGTGTACCATCTACCAAGTCGGAATCCAGATAGTTGGCAGGCTATGATTTACAACAATTCCCTACGCCTCTCCTGTATATAGTTCTCTGTACGGCATGAGGCCAACCTGGCGACCTAGCACGATACGGCTGGCCGTCCGCTCTACGAGACGAAAGCCCTTGGCATTGAGCGTGATCCGTCAACATGGATTTGCCACTATTGCGTCGGAGGGTGTACGGTTAGTTTCGCGATGCGATGGCCAACTCTTCCCCGCGCTTTCAGAATGCTAAGAAACAATTACATATTTAGGCCGTTCGACGTAATAGTAATCGGTGGTGGCCACGCCGGCACCGAAGCATGCGCAGCCGCCGCACGATCGGGCGCTCGCACGGCCCTCGTCACCCCTAAACTCGACAACCTCGGTGTCTGCTCATGCAATCCCAGTTTCGGCGGAATAGGAAAAGGCACGATATTACGGGAAATAGACGCGTTGGATGGAGTAGCCGGGCGCATCATCGACAAAGCCGGAGTGCAGTTCAAAGTTCTGAACAGAACCAAAGGTCCGGCCGTCTGGGGTCCGCGAGCGCAGATTGATCGCGCCTTGTACCAGAAACACATGCGCGAGGAGTTGCAAACATACCCAAACCTTTCCATCGTTACTGGTAGCGTGTCGGACATTGTCGTGGACGAAAACCTGCCGGATACGACCGGTCCTGCCAAGTCGAGAATCACAGGCGTGCGCTTAGAGACAGGGGAGATCTTGCCGACTACCCAAGTCATCATCACAACCGGCACCTTTCTAGGCGGCGAGATACATATCGGGCTGGAGGCGTTCCCTTCAGGCCGTATGGGAGAAGATGCCACATTCGGGCTGAGCAAGTCGTTACGTGATGCCGGGTTTAAGCTCGGCCGCCTGAAAACGGGCACACCCCCTCGCATCGCAAAGGATAGTATCAACTATTCCGACTTACAGATTGAACCTGGAGACAACCCTCCAGAGCCCTTCAGCTACCTGAACGATCGTGTAGCCGTGACCGATCAGTTGCTTTGCTGGGCTACATACACCAATCAGCGTACGCACGACGTCGTGCGCGCGAACCTTGACAAGACCATACATATCCGCGAGACGGTAAAAGGCCCTCGGTATTGTCCGTCTCTCGAGTCGAAGATCATCAAGTTCGGCCAAAAGGAGAGCCACATGATCTGGTTAGAGCCAGAGGGTTTCACCAGTGACCTGATCTATCCAAACGGGATATCGATGACCATCCCAGCGGAGGCTCAGGAGGAGCTCCTGCGCACGATTCCCGGTCTTGAAAATGTGCACATGACCCAGGCTGGGTACGGTGTTGAGTATGATTACGTAGACCCACGTAGTTTGAGATCTACGCTCGAGACGAAGGCTATCTCTGGTCTGTACCTTGCCGGACAGATCAACGGAACCACCGGATACGAAGAGGCGGCTGGTCAAGGCATAATTGCCGGAGTCAACGCCGGCCGCGCAGCGCAGGGCCTCGAACCCGTCAGCCTTACACGGGCCGATGGATATATAGGGATCATGATCGATGACTTGATAACGAAGGGCGTGTCGGAACCCTACCGGATGTTCACGTCCCGCAGCGAGTACCGCATGTCCACACGCGCCGACAATGCCGATCTGCGTCTCACAGCCAAAGGACGAACTTGGGGCGTGGTATCCGACAAACGATGGTCGTCTCACTCCGATCTCAAAGCCCAGCTAGACTCACTCACGTCTATTCTGGACTCACACAAGGACAGCACGCCGTCATGGGCCAGGGACGGCTTTCCCGCACGCCAAGACTCCAGGCTCCGCAGCGGCATCGATATCCTACGTCTCGCAGGAGTCGACATGGAGGCCCTATCCAAGCGCATCCCCGAGATACGACAATTCCCCCAGACCGTGCAGAGGCGCGTGGAGATCGAGGCCCGCTATGCGCCGTACGTGCAGAAGCAGCAGCAGGAGGCCGCTCAGAGCATGCGGGACGAATACATAATATTGCCCACAGACCTCGACTACGACGCCATACCCAGCCTGAGCCTCGCCGAGAAGGAAATCCTCAAGGCGACGAGGCCCGAGACCGTAGGCCAGGCGCGTCGTATCGAGGGGATGACGCCCGGCGGATGCCTGCGACTGCTCCGCTACGGACGGAAACATCCTGCCGCCGCGCAACAGTTCGACGAGGTCGTCGGTGCTGATATCGCGCCCCTGGGCTCCCACGCAGATACCCTTGATGCGGAAGCGCGGACGCGGGACCTATGAATAATAATGAACGATCAGCGTGTTTGACATTTGTATAAAACATTTCCGAGCTAGATTTTACCGTGCGACATTGTAGATAGGCGTGTGGGGTTTGGGGCCCCAGGCTGGGGTTGGCTGAAACTGGGTTTCCTGTAATCTAGGTAGATATTTCAATCTGTATGAAATTTACGCACACAGCTTTCTCCCTTCTCCCCCTTTCTTACAACCCCTTTGATGTAAAGGGGGGAGTAGCGTTGTTTTTTTTTTTTTTTTTTTCCCAGCTGGAAAAATGCAACTTGTACATGAGAGACTTGGATGAACAGACTCGGGAATAAAACTACGCTGTACGTTACACAAAATCAAGAGCAACATGCGGCATTGAAATCATGTACATTAGTATTATACAAATACAAGTACGCATGGCTCAGAATAAATCGAAACAAGGACAAAAGAGGGGGGAAAAAAAAAGGGAAAAAAAAAAAGAGTTGTCCCAACATCGTGTTTCTTATAATCGCATTATTTGGTGATTGAGTGCCCGCATCTCCTCTCCTTTGCCTAGGTACCTACTTTAGGTATTCGTACAAGTCAGGTAATCTCACCGCCTTTTTCCTTCATGTCATTATTTTCTCTTCTTTGAAGCACAGACAAGTCAAGACAAACAGACAACAAGACTTATTGATTCTTCTCCTTCTTCTCCTTTGCCTTTTGCTGTTTATTCTCCGACAAGATGCGGACAGCGTCTTTGCTGAACACATAGCTCAGACCGCTCCAAACGGTTGTCGTGGCAACGAGGTACCTATTGTAGCATTAGCTTAGCTTAGCTTAACAAGTGTAGTTGAAAAAAAGACCTGGAGGTGTGTACGCAGGAAAAGGCGGGGAGGTGTGTAGAAGAAGTAGACGGGCGGGGTAGGTAGCTGGCAATTTTTTTACTTCTTCTCGGGGGGGGGGGGGGGGGGTTTGGGAGAGGGGTAGATAAAAGTATTCATACTGTAGAGCAGTCATAGCGGTTCCTATATCCGCCGTCACGACTGGAGAGACCATGGTAGCGCCCATGAGACCGAGCTGTAAGAAGGTGTTGTACTTGCTGATGGTGGTGGGGCGCACCTCGGCGGAGGGTAGCGAGAAGTCCCAGTAGCGCGTGAAGGTCTTGGGGGGTGGCAGGGAGATCCAGCGGTAATAGATGGCAGCGATGGCTAGGCCGACGTCGCGGCCAAGTATGATGACGGCGAGCCAGACTATGAAAAGAGACGGGGCGGAAATATTTCTCAGTCAGCTGTTCACTATGACGTTTTTCTTTCTCCCATCTCTCTCCTCTTCCTCTCCTCTCCTCTCCTCTCCTCTCCACGCTATCGATAAGGAGGAGATGGCGTTTCGCCCCCCCAAAAAGTGGTTAGGTAGGGTAGGATAGAGTAGTTCGGTTCGGCTTACCAGGTAAAGCACCCTTCATTGCTAGACACACGGTCAAGATGGTCATGAGCATCTTGTCTGCCATGGGATCGACGACGCTCCCGACCACTGTCTGTAGTTTCCAGTGGCGAGCGATCCAGCCGTCGAGCAAGTCCGAGACACCCGCGTAGGCGAACAGACCCAGCGCTAGGTTGTGGGCGTCGTGGAGGATAGCATAGCCGATAAAGGGCGCGGCCGCGATACGCGAGAAGGTCAGCAGGTTCGGGATCGTGTAGATGTTCTCGTGCGGTGTTAGCGAAGGGAGAACCTTTCGTATGCCCTTTAGCTGCTCCTGCTCTTTCTCCTTCTCTTTCTTCTCGGCCAATTGCCCTGCAGTGCTTGACAATTGTCTTGATTGCCATCTTCCAGCAGCCTCGGTAGAGTTGAGCGTCCTAGCAGTGCCCGAAATGAATGGGCGTTCCGTCGGTACTATTGGCCATCTGTGGGCCACATCTAAAGCGACTGACTCTGGCCTTGGCCGAGCGACCGTCCTATGCCATCCAGAAGCTCCCGATACCGTCCGTTGCGAGAGAGGCGCAATGGACACGATCCCAAGCGATGCTCGGGTTCGTACCCCCAAGTCGCAGATTGACGGTCGTTTAGCGCATCGCGCCGCCGCAGAGAAACCACGATAGGACTGCGTCAACATGACGAAAAACACCGGCCAAACAACTCGTCCCCTTGGGGCGGAGAATGGGCAGAAACGCGCCAATTGTTGCTGGCGATCGGGGGCACCACAGATTCCCAAAAATCTACCTCACCGTACCGTCAAGCACTACCGCAGCTGGCGCCCTAGCCCACTGCCCGGTTTTTTTTGTTTTTTGGCGTCCACCGTAAAAACGTGATCCTGTCCGCTATGAGAGAATAATGATCGGGAAGACACGGTCGCGGCACGATGGCTGCATGCAGTCTGTAGCTGGCGGAATGAACCCAGTTCTAGGCCGTGCAGGAAGGAGCCTTAATTCTCGGAGCGTCTGGCCTGGGACGGGTCGAGTTCTGCCCGGTAAAATTTAAAGAATTTAATGTGCAGGCTGAGTCTCCACGAATCCTCGTAGGTAAATACCTAGAAATAACGACCCATCCTGAGATGGGGTGGGACCACTTCCTTTCTCATCCCAACATACCAAGCCACAGGGGGCTAAAGCCAAGATATTCGTCAGGACAGGCAGGGTCTTTTGGGTTAGACCCATGTCGTAGTGTCCGACCAAGTCCTGACCTGGCATAACTGGTATGGCAGCAAAGGGCTTAATTACCAGGCAAGCTAGTACGATATAGGTAGTGATTGGCGTCGCATGCGATTCGAGTCGGTACCATACAGAAAGCAGACAAGCCGTCGCTTATTCATGCCCATGTGTACGAGTAAACAATTAACTTGATTTTATCGCGGAGACAAACATTGAGTCCTACGTTTGTTTATGTTGAATTGGACAATTGAGTGTTTCTGTTGCTTTTTAACGCGGTATTATCGTCGGCAAGGTACCAATTGGTCGCTTGTTGATTTGCTACGTGGTTGCTAAGCAACTGTCGCGTTATGGAGGATACTAGGTTAGGCTTCGGGGGGCGTCAACGTCGACAACGTGGAAGGGCGGCGACCGTATATTTTTAAGCATCTGTCAACAACAAAAGAAAATTAATACCTATCAAAAGCCCAGACACTGTAAATGTTAGGTATATTAGATGTTGCAGGCATACTTACCTACCGTCTTCTTGTTTGACTTTGATGTAGCAGCAGTGGTGCTCGCGCTGGACAGGTAGAACGAGGTAGCTTGCAAACCTAGAAAACATGCATGTAAATAAAACACGGACAGCAAAACAAAAGAGACTACCTAGGCTGTAACATTAGGGACCGGAAAGCTTGTGCGTAACGCAATAAATCCAAATAAAGATATTATTGTAATAGTAGGTAATCCTTAGGAGCAAAGTAACCCAGACAATAAATTCCTTATACAAGACTTTGATTAAGTCAGCAGAGTGATTGTAAGATCTGCCTACCTCTAAGTACTCTGTTATATGTGTATTTAAGATAAAGCATGGCAATTGCGCAATTGTCAATCAGTAGCACAGTATTTAAGTATACTCTGTTAACATGCCACGCTTTCTTGACAGCAAAATATGTTATTGGCCTGCTTTTGCCAGGGATCCCAAGTTGACTGATTAAAATCGAGGGGCTGGTGCAATTCTTTCATTGTTCTACAGGCACATCAGAGCCCCTAGTCCTGTCTTATTTTTTAGCTATGCAGGTACTCTTGTACGTTTATCAATCAATTTGATATGATTTGCAAAAAAGGGACAAGTTCTCCTCTAGGTACCTACCTAGCTATAGACCTGCCTAGACATGCTATGGTAACAGGTGGTAAACCATGGTAGTAGTTCTAGCATATACGTAGATACTGATTATTACTATATAAGATGTGCAAAGTCTGCTGCTCTATAAGTTGCATACTAGCCAAGGTATCTTGGGTCTTCTAGGTAGTTTCTAGGTAGCAGATTAAAATGCAAAAGGTAAAATGTCAAGAATAGTATAGATAATGCCGTCGTCCTAACATCTTAATCCCGGGGCAGCTACTATGCAACAAGTAGAGAAGGGATACCTAATATCAAGACGAGTATACAAACACAATCAGACCAGACAGTGCCCCAGATTCGCCACCTCGTCTTTCGGACAACCATCAACTAGACACCCTACATACTTACTTACCTACCTTATGCAGGCAGGTAGGAGAGTAGTCAGACATGATCAAACTCGGCGCCAGGGTACCTGACCTGACCTGACCTGACCTGACTATAAATCGATCTCAACCCTAGTTACCTACATACTTACTTACATACATATATCCAAGAGCAGACATGTCACATGTGTGTTCTACCTATTCTCCAAAAAAAAAAAAAAAAAAAAAAAAAAAAAAAAAAAAAAAAAAACCACAAAAAAAAAAAAAAAAAAAAAAAAAAAAAAAAAAAAAAAAAAAAAACCTCCAAAAGATCCGCTTCGCTGAACTATTCTTCTTCTTCTTTGGATGTTCACCGTTTCAAAGGAAGAAACATGAATTCAACATCTCACACCGGAAACAAACAATCATCCCCGAGGTTGCAAACCGTCCCCGGGGAAAAAAAGACGACGCAGATTCTCCTTCTTTTTTTCTTCTTCCAGTTCCAACCATTCCCAAAGAAAGAAAATACCACCACAAAATCTTGAACAATCATCCCGGGATTACCAACCCTGTCCCGTTCCGTTCTTCTCAAAAGTCCAACGCGCAAAAAGTCGCATTCTTTTCTTGGACTTCCACTCTCTTCTATTCTCCTGTCTCTCTCCGTCTTCCATTCTATACCAACCCAACCCAACCCAACGCAAAATAACACACGAAGAAATGGAACAAGGGTACGAAAAGAACTACATAGAGAGAGAGAGAGAGAGATAACCAACCGTATACCTAAAATCCACGGCCAAGGTACCTACCTTACTCAGCCAATGACACAAATAGAAAACCACTTACTTCATTTCCTTGGACTTACCACTATTCCTTTCCGTCTAAACAAAACAAACCAAAAACAATCAGAGAGAGGGAGAGAGAGAGAGAGGGATAACCACAACCAAATAAACGGGGTATCAAGTCGAATAAAAAAAACCCCCCAAGAGAGAGAGAGAACGAGAAGAGGACTTATATCTCCCCCTTCCCTTCCCTTTCCTTACCGCCACTACTACCGTAGAGGTCCCTTAATGACTTATTGTTATTGCCACAAGGAGGTCTCCTGTATCTACTTATATCGGCATATTGATGTAGACTTGGTCTGTCTGTATACGTAGGCCTTGATAACTACAACACACAAATAAATTACTTAATCAGCTAGAGGGAAGAAATATATTGGAGGGAGATTAAGATACGTTATAAGAAAAAGGGGTATGTACAAATCAAAGGTTAACTACACCCCAAACTTACCAAGAAAAAGAAAAGAAATATGGTAAGGGGGTGAAAATACGTTATCAAAATAGAGACAGACAAGAAAGTCAACATCTACTAAATTAAGAAAAAGAAAGTACTTTCCTTTACTGCGTTAGAAGTCCTTGCTGTTTGTTATAGTGTCAATAATATTACAAGTTAAAAAAAAACCCACTTTACCTACCACTGCCGGACCCTTTGATCGGGACAAGGTATTAGCAGAAAAGGGGTGTAGGGAGGAGAAAGGAGGGTAAGGGGTTTGGCTGTAACGGCGTAACCATGACCTTTACATTTACTTGCCGGGGGGTTACACAAAACAACGTGATGCCGTTGCCGACCACCCTATTTCAGCACATATATATGTATCATTCAACTCAAAACACAAACATGTCACACCATATAGGTAACTATAACCCATCAGGGTAAGCTCGTATAAACATAAACATATTATTTAACAGCATGGTTTCTCATATTTCATGGTTTGTTCTATACAGCTACATCATTAAATATATATGTGTATGTATCGGATCTAAGCCTTGTAGCGGAAAGGCAAAACAGCCTTCAGCAACTTGGGGAAGTTGGGCGTACCGAGACCACTGACGGGATCCCAACCCTTGGTAGCATTGAAGCTGGCGTAAGGGATGACGGGGCTGCCGTTAGCCGTGCCGTTGAAGCGTCCGTGGCCATCACAACCCGTGCTGCCGCCGAGCACGACGTCGTTGAGAGCGTGGGGGTTGAGGTATAGAAGCGGGTTGAGGAAGCCGAGCGTCGGCTTACCGGCGCGCAGGCGGGCGTCGTTCAAAAGACCGACGATACCGCCAAAGGCAGGGGCCGAGCACGACGTTCCCCGGTACCCGTGCAGGGCACCCTGGTCGAACACGCGGTAGTTGACACCTTGGAGAGACACGTCAGGGAAGCCACGACCCTTGGAGTTGTAATACGGCTTGAACTTGTCGCCGATCTGGTGCAGATACTGGCGCACGGCGAGCTCCTGCCAGATAGGACGGTGCCAGTAGTCCGAGAAACCACCAGACGAGAAGAAGGTGGCTGTCTCGTTCAAAAACTGCGTCGACCCGACCGAGGTTACCCACGGGCAGCTGGCGGGGTACTGGGGCTGGAACATGGTCCTGTTCCTGCCGTCGTTGGACTGGCAGGCCGAACCAGTTCCGGAATCACCAGACGAGAAGATGACGGTTACGCCACGGGAGCCGAGCTGGGCGATCAGGTTGCACACCGAGAGGGCATACGATTTGGGTACGCTCTGCTCGTTCTCGCCGTACGAGGTTGAGATGACTTGGGGAAGCTTGTGCTTGGGCAGCTTCAGGACGTTCTTGAGAAACTCTAGGTATGGCTCGTTGAAGTTCTCATCCAGTGAAGGCTGGTCGAGATCGGGGACTAGGGGGCCACGGCCACCGACGGAGAACTCGGTGATGGGGAGAGGGTGACCAGTAGCGAGCATGTACTGCGCGTCAAGATTGGCCTCGCCGCTGTCCTCGGTAGTGTTCTGGTGGTTGAGGCCACCATTGTACTGGACGACGGTGAAGTTCTGGCCAATGGCCTCGGGGAGGTACGTCTCCTCGAACTGGGCGAAATCGGCGTAGCGGGCATACTCCTCTAGATAACTGACGAAGGCGACCTTGCTGCCGCTCTTGGCATCGGCCTTGTAGTTGATACCGTACAGCTTCTTAAGGCAGGCAGGGGTGATCAATGTGTCACAGTCGTCCTCAGGGGCAGCAGCAGCCAGTGTCTGCTCAGAGATCTCCCAGATCCGATCAGAAGTCTCGTGGTTGGGACGGACGGCGGCAAATCGGGTGGTGGGCTGAACAAGATTGATATGCTCGGAGATATCATCGGGGACCGAGTATTCAAGAGTGCGCAGCACTTTACGGGGCTTCGCCTCTTCGCTGACGAACCAGGAGAATTGGGTGTCGAGCATCTTGTTGGCGACACCGACAGTAGTCTTGAAGGTCATCCAGTCCGCGTCCTTCTCGACCTGCTCAACACCGGCCTCCTTTAGCCAAGCCTGGACTGTGGAGAGGGTCTCGTCGCGGGGCAGAAGCATCCTCTTCATCTCGTCATGGGTATCGACTGTTTCTAAATTAGGATCTTGCGCTTATAGGTAACCACCTGAAGCAACCAGACCCGACTGCGATAACAACGAGCGCAAGGCTGTCATGGCCGGAGTGAAGGTTTGGTGATTTACTTACAGTGCTGGCCATAGGTGGGGTGGTCAGGAGTGGACATGTCCAAGACAGCCTGCTCAAAAGCCTCGACATCACCTTGACGGAGGGCGATCTGGAGCTTAACGACCTGGTTGTCGTCTGCCGGGCCCTGAAGTTTCCATCCTAAAGATTATATGTGTGAGCTGCTATTCCTATTCTTTCGCGCCTATTCGGTCTGGACCAACAGGTAAGGAAGGACTAACCTTCAGGGACGTTGAACAGCTGCTCAAAGGGCTTGGCTAGGCCCTGAGCTGCTAGGAGCGAGGTGAGGAGGAGCGAGAAAAAGCGAGCCATGTTTACCACCCTCAGAAGTTTCCCTTGAGGCGAGAGCGGAGGGGAAACATGTCTCAGCGCGTCGGACAGGGTATCGTGTCGGTATTTAAACACATTGGTACCAGATCGACATGTGGGCCTGGGGCCGTAGTCCAACAAGCTGAGTCGGTCTCGAATCCCCGACTGCCTCGTTGAGTTAGGACAAGTTACTTCAAGTTAAATGAGCATCTTCCGTCGCCCATCAGCTTTTCGAGAATTCCAGGATTCTCGAGCTGGAGCTACCGCGTTTAAGCTGCAAGGCGCATGTTCTCATGGTCCAATCTTGGGCCCCAGGTATTAGGAGCCAGCAATCTCCTTCCTATCTTGGTTTTAGCCGATGATAACATGTCCTTCGGCCTCTGCGATCCCTGTAACGCCAACGGAAATCAAGAAGCCAATTACCTCTCTGCTACACGTAGTTTATACTATCTACTCGTAGGTATTTGGTTCGTGGAGGTAGCTAACCTAGACATAGAACAAGTATCTACGAGTAGCCACTTGGTTATAGAGTTGGGCGATAGGTGAATCTTCTCCGGGCTTTGTTCTCCATCGATCTTGGTTCATTCCTTCCACTTTTTTGGATCTCTAATCTCTATCTGATTTCTATCAGGAATTCAGGGGTAGGCGCGACTGCATTTATCATTGGGCAATGGCAACAGCGGAGTCCCCCAGGCGTGCCAGGGTGCGGGAGAGACGATTGGTAATGCTACGTCGCTAACCATCTCAGGTCATCCAGGCGGGGCATCGCGTCCATAAGATACAAAGGCATGGAAACATTTATCCCCTCTAGTCTAGGCCTTCACACAATCCCCGCATGTTCAATTCGTGTTGCGATAGCTTCTTTACCGAGTAAGCGCTCACTTGTCGCTATCTTATGTATAATCGTTTTGCTTTTTGTTAATCATCATGTCTTTTACCTAATGCACGTTACCTAAGGTATCCCAAGACATGTAGGTCCGCTAAAAGCTGGCAGAAAACAAGCCTCGACAAGCTTTCAATAATCAGAACCGCCGTCAACTTGGCAGAGACACACAAGCTTTTCGTAGCTTATGACTTATTTGACAGTGCCTTACTTAGTCGTCTTGGTACGGGTATATCCGTTTCGTGTTGGCTTGGACAAATAAAATAACTACGAGTATAAGAAGAGCATATCTCCATTTTGAGGACGTCTGCGTTATCTTTGCAAACTTATAACGACACCTTGGCTGTGGAGGGAGATGTGCCTGTATCCAGAACCCTTGACATTAATCCTAGACAAGTGCTTACGAGTATCATGCCGTTGCAGTGGCGTATTGGGTACTATCCCGAAAAGTCTCGGTATTCTAGTGTACAGAAAACAATGCCATTGGTGCTGGCGGAACGTCCCGCATTATTGACCAAATCCAAATAAAGGACGGAGGGGGGTTCTTGCCAAGCCTAGCCTGCTGAACGGGTCCCGGGACAATACACACCTTGGGGGTTTGGCCAGTTCATTTTTACTTTGGTTCAGATACAAAATTTGACTCGGCGTTTGGATATTACAGTCACAATGTCAAGCGACGAGGAGCAGGGCCGGATCACACCCCTTGAGAAAGAAAGCGATGTGTACGAGAGTGTTTCGCCGACTGGAGATAACGGTAACGGGATCCTTGCCCGCCTCCGCAATGTTGAGACTCGGCTTGATGCCAAGCTCGGCGTCGAGTCTGAGGCCATCAACCGCAAGTTGCCAGAGGAAAGACGTCCGGTAAAATGGCATGAGGAACTTAGTAGTGAGTATTTTTGCACTTTTGGTCAGATACGATTTCAAATGGTCTTGTTCGTAAGAAAGGACGGGTTGTAAACTTCCTTCACACCTGGTGCTTGAGGGACTTATTGCGAGGGAAAAGATGGTTGGACATCTGCCCCCAAATTTCCTGCCCATGTCGCCTTGAGAGCGCAGAATTGACGAAAAACATAGTGGCGCTACTATGGGCATCGGGAACGATGAACACATCCTGCTTCGCCACGGGGTTCCTCGGTTGGGAATTCGGCCTATCCCTGAGACAGACGATAACCATCAGCATCTTGGCGTCCATCCTAGGCGGTGCCGTGACCGGCTTCGCCGCCACATTCGGCGCCGCCACCGGCCTCCGTCAAATCTCCGTCTCGCGATACAGCTTCGGCTGGTGGCCGAATAAGTTGATCGCCTTTCTCAACACCATCGTGCAGATTGGCTGGGCCTCCGTCGCTTGCATCACGGGCGGTCTGGCCCTAACCGCCGTGGCGGACGGCCACTTATCGCTCGTGGTCGGCATTATCATCCTCGCCGTCGTCGCCATGCTCATCTCTCTCGTCGGCTTAAAGGCCATCCTCGTCTACGAGCGATATGCCTGGATCGTCTTCTTCACCATTTTCCTCATCATTTTTGGCGAGACGGGCCGTTACGCGGATAACACGACGCCGACCCCGCTCGCCGGCGCCGATCTCTCCGGCAACGTCCTCGGCCTCGTCGCCATCGTATACGGCAGCTCCGCGTCCTGGGTGTCGACCGCGTCCGACTACTACGTGCACTACCCCGTCGACGTGTCGCGCGTGAAAGTATTTCTCATGACGACCTTTGGCGTTGCCGTGCCCACGTCCGTCGGCATGGTGGCCGGCTGTGTGGCGGCATCGGCGCTGAACAACAGAGTCGACTGGGCCGCCGTCTACGCGGACGACGGTATCGGCTTCCTGATTCAGGATATGCTGTACCCGCGCGGCTTCGCCAAGTTCGTCCTCACCCTCCTCGTGCTCTCCGGCATCAACGTCAACGTCATCAGCATATACAGCGCCGCCATCTCGTGCCAGCAGTTCGCCCGCCCTTGCGCTCGCGTGCCCCGCTTCGTATGGACTTTTGCCTGCTTCGCCGTCATCCTCGCGCTAGCTCTCGGTGGGCGCGAACAGCTCAACACGTATCTGCAGAACTTCCTGTCCTTGCTGGGTTATTGGGCCACGTCTTACTTTGTCATCTTATTCGTCGAACACTATCTATTTCGCAAGGGAAGTTTTGTAAACTACGACCTCGACGGCTGGAACGATCCCAGTCGGCTACCTATTGGGTTGGCCGCACTTGCTGCTTTCCTGGTCGGAGTCGCGGCCTGGATTGTCGGCATGGTGGAGACTTGGTATATCGGGCCTCTTGGGAAGCTGATAGGAAAGGATGGTGGAGATGTAGCGAATGAGTTCACCTTTGTTGTGACATTGGTCACTTATATACCTGCTCGGTACCTTGAGTTGAAGATATTTGGAAGGTAGACGACGGGTCACGCAAGGACGTAAAGCAAATGAGCGCACATCGAAGTGGCACACAACTTTGACTTGTATATATCTCGTGTCCTAATTGTTAGGCCGTTGTGTGTATAATCATCTAATCTCAGCTCTCTCTGAGACATGAATGGTAATCCGAGTAAATCGGATATTTAACACGGTCTCCAACATCAAACTCGCTCCTTCGCACGCTGACCGATTTGTCCGTGTAATAAGCCATTAGTCCTGCGCGCGAGTCCAAAATTGTTGGAAAATGATGGACAATCTCTAATGGTATAATCGTCCTGCTCTTCTGGAGGGCTGAAAACTTATAGACGCTTACTAGGTATTCTTGACGACACCCAAAACGACAACGCTTACCCAATGAAACAAAATGCCCAAGGCGTTCGCCAAATCAAAAGGTGCCATTCTAAGGCGCCCACCCAATTTCTTCTAAAGGCCACTGAATCCAGAGACGATACTTCGCATCGAGCGTTTTGTAAATCTGCTCTATCAGGTGAAAAGCCCAGCCTTCGACCCACCAGAGGTGCTCCAGGCGCTTCAGAAGTACACAATAATAAGCAAGAATACACAACGCCTCGCTATCGTGGACTTTGATAAGATCGGCGAATTCATCGGTTAACTTAACCATCCACTTAACCACGCGTGTTAGTATCAACCGTGTAAGCGACTAAGGGTCCTAGTCCCACGAGGTGTAGAATCATGTGAATAACATGTGACAAGGGGTTATGACGCCCGCCGGGTTTGGCGAGATCTAGGGGAAAATGAAACTTGATGTTCCGACTTACTATTAAAGTGGCCCGGACCTGCCGTTCCCCAGTCATATTGTTCATGAAACAAACGTTGTAGCTCCGTCTCAAGGATAATAAACCCTCCTCGAGTGCGGGGAGCTTGTGTGCCGGTGTACGTGCTCTTATATTGCTCTCCAGGGTTATGAGAGCCTCGTGGTCTTGGGTTTGCTGTTCCCACAGCATCTGTAGCTGCATGCCCTCGTAAAAGAGTGCATCTAGACTAGCACTGGATACTGCCGTTTCCCCTCCGGATTCCACCAGCGTCCTCAAGCCCCGCGTGATAACGAGCCAGTCAGGCAGAATACCGTGAGAGATTACTAGCAGATCCTCGGCGCTTCGAGGTTTAGCAAAAGTGATGATCGTCGTCAACATACTAAAATGAAAGACGGGTGCGAAGTGGTCGCCGCTAGCCTGCGTGATCAAGGGCACGGCCATGGCGTAGGCAGCACTATGGTGTACCAAGGCCTGCTCGACATAGCTCTCTTTCTGCTGTGGTCGCAACCTGGCCAGATGCAGAGCCGATATCGCCAGTATAGCTTTGAGAACATAGTGGTTCGAAAAGCCCGATTGGGGTACGTTAACCCGCCACTTCAAATGGACGTGTTAGTGGACTGTTGGGGAACAGGAACACGGACGTGCATAGAAGATATTCAAACTGTGACGATGGACCTTTGGACCTTTGGACCTTTCCGACGAGAGAAGCAGATCCGACAGAGAACTTAAAAGCATATATGCCGCCCCCAAAGGAGACCCTGATAGAACTATAGAACAAATGGAACCAGCTTACGAAATTTCGAGCCACAGGCTCACTTGCCAGAGTCAAACTTGTGGAAATAATGTAATGATGGAACAACTCCATATCGGACACGTTAAACCATGTGGAATATGGAACCTCGGGCGTCGAGCCCGCTGACGGCGAGGTTAATTGCGGAATAGAAAGAGCATCTCTACTTCCTTGCTCTTGAGGCGTCTGGGACTGCGACGTGCTCGCTTCAGCCTCAAGTGCAAAATCACACTGCGCTCCATGCCTACACGCCGGGGATTATCAATAACTGCTGTGTCGCTGTGGGTTCGGGGATGTAGGACAGGTCCAAGTCCAGGTCTTAGTCGTGCCTAGGGTAAGGGGTTGGGGCCCTTGTGGTGTACGAGAAGCACCTACGTTATGCACCTGCGACACGACGGTCTGGTCTCGTCACACTTCAAACAATCAATGTCAGCAGGAGATCGTCATCGGGAGGAGTATGTCATCAGGGTAAAAAATATCCGCACCAAGGGCGGGCTGTACAACGGCAGAACCAGGTACGAGTAGTGCCGGCCTTGGAAGCCAAAAGATGAGATGGGGGCATTGGCGGGGGTCTTTCGGCCCTATATAGGCCGTAAGGTATGGGTACATATAGACGGACGGGCCAGCCAGTTGGTTCTCACTCACTTTTACTCTCCTAGACTTGCAGACGCGACAACCAGTCCTAGACTTCGAATGCGGCCGGCGGACCGGGTTCGGGCGCTGCGAGGGCATCGTTTATCGGGGCATGCAGTGCGAATCGCCAAACGATCACAAACGAGGTGTCGCTTCGTTTGAAGGGGGTCGTTATTGATGTACGAGCTCCTATTCCCGTCCACTATTACTGCATTAGGGAATAGACTCCAGCGCTCTCTTATTCAGTGTAGATGATTCGCTGCTTCAGAGCACCATCAAGAAATAGTGTGGGTTTTAAGGGAGCTAAAACGCCTTCAGGTCTGGGGTTGCTGGGGCTGTTGGGGTAGTTGTAATCTGCCATCGTTAAGTTCTGAGGCTGAACGAGCGCTGTTGCTCGTATAGACCTCGTTTCCTGTCGCGGTTTCGACAGGGCAGGCACCGCCCTACTTTTAGCTTCCCATCGAAACCAAGCGCCCCTCCACTGTCCAGAAGCCACTGAACTCACCAGAGGCAATTGCGAGTAAATACAAGTAGGTACCTCCCTACCTTTTCTACCTACTTACCCTATCGAACTGTACCTGTCGTGCCTGTCAAATTTACGGTACTCATAGCATACTCGTAGGGACGATATGGTTAACTGCAGGAGTGATCATTCTACATTTCTAGGCATACTAGATCAGGTCTGGTATGCTTTTGAGTATATCATGCCTCCTACCGAACTACAAATAGAAACTAACCCCCTAGATACAGCTCCTGGGTGACACTGTAGGGTTATACGTATCGTCATTTCCGCTTCCTTTTCTAACTCGCATGAGAAATATCATCTTCAGAAACGCGAATGCCCAAATAATACCAATCGGGCTCCAATAATTTAAGAACTGGCGTAATTACCTAGTATATACGCTCCCAGGGGACGGCGCAGTTCATATACGAGTAACATGTTCTTCATTTTAGCCCGCCGAAAGCACGATCGAGCTCCTCGCCCTGGTCAACTGCCATCTCACTGACGACGCCACTGCCAGAAATGCTCATCTCGGCCAAGTTCTGCGTGACGTCGGCCTCCGCAGTCGACTTCCGTTGGGGCTCGAGCAGGCGTGCGTCGCTGTCCAGCCATCCGGGGGCGAGACGCCGCTTCTCGGCGAGTACACGGACGCGTATGCGCTCCTCCAGTTCGCGTAGCTCTCGTTCGGCCTCGGCCTGTGTCTTCTCGAAGTAATCCCGTAGAGATTTGCACGACTCAATGATGTCATCCGGGTGAGCGGCGTGTCCGGACTGCGACACCACGTACTTGGGCTTCTCGCCCGTCGCCCCGGTCACGCCCGTCGTGGGCGCCGGCAATGTCGACGGCATGCTCTTGTACGTATAGGGCAGCGTTGCCGCCGTGGGCAACATTACGAATGGCGACACTGTCAGCGGCACCTGCGCCAGCAAAGGGTGCGTGCCTAGAGTGAACGATCAGCATGTAGAATTATAACTATGCAAGGTAAGTGTACTTACGGTCATCGCGTATGTGTACCATTTTAAAGCTTTTTGTTGGAAGTTATTATCTTTTGCTTTCCTCTACTCCTCTTTGAGGAACATAATAGTGGTGCTCTGGAAGTGAACAAGCCCAGCAACACTTGAATCTATTTAGTCACAAAGTTTCAGAGGCTTTCGCAGCAGTGAAGAATTAGAGTACCTCGAGCAAAAGACGTTTAGAGTTCATGTAATTACTACTATAAATCTAGCACCGAGATTGTGTTAGATAGTCTAACTGGAGGTGATAAGAATCAAATGGCTTCTGTCAACCATCGGCTTTGCCTTGTTGATGGCGAGATAGATGTCATCAGCGATAAAAGGGCAAATGCGGAAAACAAACATTGGAGGAATCAAGCCCCACTACACCCACTCAGTACTTAATTATAGCTCTTCGCACTGTCAATCTGGTGAGCTAGAAAGGTACCTAGCTACCCCACCACCGGAGATCCATCAAAAGATTCCCATTGCTTCAACTGCCATAGCTCGAATACAATTCAGATCTGACGCGCAACATTACGTCTTCCATCTGTTGCAGTGGCATTATTCGACAAGACAGCAATGCTTCCTCTTTTAATAAAGAGCTGCCCTTCGGTGGAGGATTTCGAGTCTCTGAGCGAATACCAGGCTCGGACGCCCGACACGTTCTTCGAAGGGAAGCCTGTCCTCCACCATCGTGACGACAATGTCAAGGCATGGGTCTCAAATGAGCAATATGAACAACTATACTTCTTTTCCAAGCCAATTGCGGATGACTCGAATCCCCTGCATCCTGGTCCACCCGAGTCCTTTGCACTCGAAAATGGGGGCAAGGACCTCCGTGAAGAGAAGAAGGTCGAGGTGTTCGTCTCTTCCAAGTCAGTACCCCACACACACTTAAGCAACAAAGCCTTTTCCTGTCTTGCAGCTAATGACCGACTCCGTAGGAAACTAATACTATTCTCGCACATCAGCGGAACTGGTGTTGAGATTCCCTACCCTGCTATCACACTCCATGCCATCAAAAATTTCGCACACCTCGAGAAGCCCGAAGAGGATTCGGCCAGGTTCACAGGCGTATATATGCAGCTCGAATTTACCGACTCCGGCCCCGATGATGACGAGAGCTTCGAACCCATCGAGCTAATGCTTATACCATCCACGGCTGCTTCTGGCGAGGGTTCGTCCGCAATAGACCCCTCGAACAAGGATCGAACGTATGCGCTCTTTAGCCAGATATCAGCTTGCTCGGACCTGAACCCCGATCCCCGTAACGAGGAGGAAGACGATGAAGATGACGATTTTAACGCGGACCATATCATATTCGAAGGCGAGGTCGAGGCAAGGGAGTCGGGAGAGGCGATAGAAGGGTTGCCGGGTGTGTTACAAGGCGACGCGAGTGGCGGCTTGCCACCTCCAATGCCAGGAAGCTCTGGCTGGATTACGGCAGATAACGTCAATCAATACTTTGATGAAGATGGCAATTGGATCGGACAGAACGGCGTCAGTGGCGAGCTCGGCGACGGTGCCGGTCGAGTCCGTGGTCGGGATGAGGCCGACAAGGAAGGGATGGATCCTGACGTAGAGGGCCAAGACGGCGAAGCGAAGCGGCCCCGTACAGAATGAGCCCTCTGAGGGTATAGGTTACCTCGAGTGAAAGACTTAAACCTAGGTTGTTGCCATGATCTTCAACCGATTATTCTGCAGCGCGTACGAGACTAACAATTTCGGCCTCAAGAGTCGAGCACAAATCATGTACAAAGGACCGTTCCGTAACCCCATGCTGCCCATTGTGGTATTGGACGAAGTCTGGCTGGTGCTGATTGGTATGTCTCTATTCATGGACATGTGTAGGGCCGTCAACCCTGTTTCCAACATCTGTTCTAACAGCAATCAGTCAACGAGCTCTGAGCGATATTTCTTGTCAAATGCAAGCAAACTATCCAACGTACAAATGCCAATGCCACCCATGATATTACCGCATATTAAGCCCGACAATAATCCATACTTGAAAGACATATACACGAATACAGAATGTGACGCATCTATTAGTTATACTTCCCCTTAAGGAAACCCTTCTCGTCATATAGTCCCAAGCTTTCGATACTAGCATGTTTTCCCGCCTTGGCCAGTTTGGTTGCGCTTGTCATCAGAGCACCGGCGATCGGGCTTTTCTTGGGCGTGTCTGGAAACGCTTGTAAATTCAAGCCGCGACTTTCCCGGAGGGCCCGTCTTGCGTGGTCCAAATCATTCTCGAAACTGTCCATGGCCGTGTTGCGCCGCGATTTCCTAGCGCTGCCTCGACGAAGTGTGATCCATTCGCTGGCCCCACCGATTCCATGGATATCTCCAACCGACTTTTCTCGTGTGGCCTGATTGTTTTTGGGTTTGATGTTCTCGTTTCTTTCGCCCCCTGCCTCACTTCTCTTTTCACCATCCGTGCCCCTTGCTTCTTCTTTACCAGGGCTGCTGCCTAGCGATAGGTAATTTTTTGCTCCGCCGCCTGCACCCTTCCTGCCGGGACTACATCCGCCACCCCTGAGTGCGGGAAGTGTCGGACTTACGGCTTCTGGTTCACGCCCCGGGACTACTGTGATGGTGCTACATCCACTGACGCTGCTTACTTGGCTGTTCATACGGCGGAGCTCTGCAACCGTGTTCGTGATTCCGGCCGTTTGCTTGGCCGACCGTGCCGTTGCTAAGGCGCCAGTCGTAAGCGGCGCAAGTGTGTCCCCTTGTTCATCCTGCGAGTATACCGACCCTGTAGACAAGCCGCTGACAGTGTCAATGCTTATATCACGGTGTGGCTGAGCGTGGGGTAGACTCTGACTCGCCATGTGTCCCGGCTGTACAGGCCTTGTTTGCACAGTTGGGAGGCTTGAGCGGCTGGTAGCTGGCGGATATGGCCGAGGTCCAGCCACGGTTGTGTTCAAGCGTAGAGGTACGCCCCGGAATATACTCGCGGCATTACCGTTTTCTCGGTCACGATGGACGATCCCAGTCGTTGCACTCTGTGTCGGACCTTCAGCACACTTATTTTTTGTAGGGGAAGCCTCAGGATCAGGTACAGCGGGTACCGGTGCTCCGCTCACCGGCGCCAGCTTCTGCGGGGCTTGCGAGCCCCCGGCAACATCACTATATCTGCTGTATCGGTAGCTATCGTACACAGACGACAGCCTGCTCTCTCTCTCGGACGGCACGGGGCTCGGCCGCCGTGAGGGTGGGTGGGTCTGTATCTGTTCTGGTTCCTGGTAGTGACCCGAGGTAGCCGGGCTCTGTCCGGGATGTAGGCGGTGTGGGGGTGGGATCACGCGTCTGTATGTTGGTGAGGGCGTCGGTGTGACAGTAGATGGTCCGGTCATTTGTCCTGGTAGCCCCGTTCTTCTGCCAGAGGACTTTGAGGGCAGTGGAGAGAAAACTTGCGACAGACGCGGCGCTGTGGAACGTGCCGGGGTCGAATGGGCGGTGAAAGGATCTTCTACTGGGGACTTGGGGCTTTGAACGGTGAATGTCGATATGTTCTTTGGCGATGATCTTGGGGTTTCTCGAATAGACCCGCCGGTAACGCTATCTGGCAAGACTTGCCCTAGCGTGCCCTTGCGTATGTGAAGAGGTCGGGGACTTTGCCTAGTCAGAAGTCTATTACCGATGGTCCCCGTCACCCCTTCCTCTTCCACCTTGCGGACTTGCCCTGCGTGAAGCGCATCGCAAACTCGTTGGGCGCGGGTCATAGCCCGCCTTTCTACCTCACTTCTTCGCTTAGAGGGTCCGTCGAGCCGCAATGCCCTGATGGGCGGGCAGCCCTCCTCTTCTTCACTGTATACAGTGGAAAGGGCTGACGACAGATCGCTCGCCGGTGAACAAGTTGGTGGCTCGAGCGCCTGTTGGTGTTGTCGCAACGTCTGGCCCATGCGACTAGGACTGGTTAGGGCCGTAGTAACGGCCTCCAGCTGAGAGCCGGGGCGAGAAGGGGACATTGCTAGACTATCAGGCTCGGAAATGAAGGATGCCTGCGACACTTGCGAAATCTGCCGGGTATAAGTGCGCCTGTGCGCGAGTGGCAGCGGGCTGGTCTCTACCGTTCCCTGTGCAAGGTTCGTACCTGGGCTCATTCGTTCAGGTTCCGCATGTAGTATGACGGCCGGTGCACTCCTCTGGCTCTTGGCGGGGCTCGGCGTCATGTCCCCAGACCTTGCATAGCCGGTGGCGCAATCGTGCACTGGATCCTTGTCCGCTTGAACCTGACCTGGTAGTCTGGAAACTGGTGACGTTGGCGTTGGCGTTGGCGTTGGCAGGAATGCCGTTTGTCTTCTTGCACCCCGAGTCCCATCACTCAGCTTCTCGGCCGTTCGGCGTAGTATTGCTTGCAGTTCTGTGTCTGTCCTGCTGTGCTGCAAACGGGACGACTGTGTACCATTTGCCGCCATCTCCACAGATGGTACTCGAGCTCGGCCCGCCAATTGCTCTGCCGCTTCGAGAACTGCCTCTCTGCGGGACTGAGAACCGGGCCGAGCAGCAGACGTTGCTGGCATTCGCGGTAGTCTTTGTTGGACAAGTCGAACACGAGCCTCGTGTGGGTTGACGTGGAGATGGCCTCGTATCTCTACCACCTCTGCTGACTGGCCCATTTTGTGCCCATCCACAACTATCCCTCGGTTTTCGAGAGACGCGGCCGATTCTCTGGCCAAAATTTCCCGGCCCTGGCCTGTTTCTGTACATGGAAGCGTGGGACTAGGCGTCACTCCTGAGGCGCCATGTCTGCGGAGCGAAAACTGCCGACTTAATGTCCTCCTGATCCCCCTGCCAGATAACCAGCTAGCTCTCCCCTCGCTTCTGCTCGGCGAAATTCGTGGCCCGTGCAATGCGTCCTCGTCGATCCAAGACGCCTTTCGTCGTTGTTGGTAAATGGTGTATCCATGGAGCTTCTCCGCCGACTCACGTGTGCGCTGCTGTTGCGAGGGAGCATGTATGCTTAAAGGTGGCCGAACCATACTTCCGCTCCGAGAGGAATCGTTGCCTCTACCATCACCCGTGTTTCTGCTCCCGGAAAACGGAATCCCAAAGTTGAAACTAGGCGGCCGAGAGAAGACAGGCGGGAGCACAGGCAAGCTAAGTCGTCTCCCTACTCTCCCGCCTCTTTTACTTCCGTAACTCAGTTCGAAGTGCCCGAGGGCAGAACCTCTCTTCTGCAACCTTCGCGGGATCTGTGGGACCCCGTGCTCGGCAAAGGATAGGCTAGACACGGGACATGCAGCAGCGGCCCGCTGGCGGTCTTGCCATTTGGCCACTTGTATCAGGATAGGTCCGACTAGGAGCATGAGCACGGCCGAGCCCGCTATGGCCACGCCGACTATGATGCCGGTCGAGAGGGTTAATTCCGGGGCTGTTGTTGTCGTTGTAGTGGAATGGCCGACGTCGTTAATTCCCGTATCCCCTTGCCCCACGACATTCTGAAATGCAAGCGTTGGCATCGTGTTTTCGATCTGATGAGGGCGAAATTTCCGATCTTTGTATCGTCCGTCTCTATTTTCTGGTATGATATAGTTGTAAAAAAAACCCGGAATAATCTCTCTTATTCTTTCCTTCAAAAACTTGAGATCCCTTTCCTGTCCTTTCCTTTCCAACGCTATTATAATTATAATTAAAATCAAATTATTATTACTATTATCATTCCATTATTCAAGCCCCGTAGAATAAATAATATTAGGGCAGGTAAATCAATCAACCTGTCCAAGAAAACAAGTATGAGGAGGAAAGAGCAAAAAAACTAGAAGAAAAGACTTTAGAGGTAGCACATCCGGATAAACCAGATACTCGAACAGAAAAGAGACAGCCAGAGAGAATGAAAAGAACATCAACAAAAAAACAATCAATCTCCTTCTAGAATTCCAGTAAACCCCCCCCCCCCCCCCCCATGAATAATCATATCTTATTAGAGAGAAACAAACGGGGGAGCAACCTAAAATTCACATTTTCAGCCTAGAAATATTTACCTACCTACCTTCCTACCTACCTGCCTTAGATACTATAGAGTACGTACAATAAAACAAACCATGATTGGCACGTGAAATTATCAGACAAGAGACAAAATCATCAAACTGAGCAATGACACACAATCTAACCTACAAAGACATGAAAAGAAACTCAACTCACGAGATATTTTTACATCCCACCTCCCCCCGCGACCTAGATCAGCTGCCGCAACATCAAAACAGGAATGTGTGGCCAAGTGGGTAGATGACAGCATTCCTGTGTCGTCGGCCTGTACATACATACCTATATTAGGTAGGTTTGCTAGGAAAGTACTTACTTATTAGACATTACTTTACCCACCTGAGACATACGGTGGCTACCATTTGAATCAAAGCTGTCATGCGGGACATTAGGTTCGCGAATCAAGGGAGAGACCATGAAGAATTTAGACAACAAATAGAGATGGACATCAGGTAGGTAGGTACGTGGTTGTGAACGAAAAAGTAATTTGTTTTGTTTATTTTTTTTGACCTTACTTGACCGGCTGTGAATGCGGTGCAATTTTGAGTACGATTTACTCTGCCCAGATACTCTTGCCCGAAGAGAAGCATCATGAAGAAACCTTTGTTTACCTCGGCTTAGAAAGCAACGCCATTTACACCCTACATAAATGCTCGAGGTACCCCACGGTATGCGATACTTTTCGACCAGAACTTGCCAGAGTCCCTGTTGATAATCTCTGCTGTCCATTGAAGGATGAAATTCGCCTACTTTCCCTCGCCCACTTTGTATATCCCTAACCTTCCCGCCAGACTTCAGAATCAATCAACATGTACCGAAAAATACCGAGCAGAATCAGGCCTGCTTCGGAAAACCATCGTTGCAAAATCCTCGCCCCCTTTAAAGCCCAAAGTATTTGCAGTGAATCAGATAGTACAGTTAAAGGAGAAACTCATCGAACTCGTCGCCGGCTTAGTATCCGTGGCGAGCATGGTGATTGTGTCTTGCTACATGCTCTCGGACCATATTCTGATTCTTCGAGCCAGGGACCGTGACCGTGGTGTAAGACTCCTCAGTCACATACACAACTGGCTGCATCCAAACAATCTCCTGTACCTGACCATTGGCGCTCGTGATCGTCTGCGTGCTGGCAACCTCGTAGGAGACGCCCGGCTCAGACGTGAACTTAGGGGCAGAAGTAGTGCTGGGAGTCGGCGTCGAAGTCGAAGTCGATGTGGAGCTCGGAGTGCTTGTCGTCGACGGGGTAGAGGGCGTGGGCGGATTTGGGTTCTCGAGGAAAGCACCACCTGTTGCCGAGGGAGAAGGAGTGGGCGAGGTAGACGAGGTCGTGACGACTGTGGATGTAGACGTTGTAGGTAGCACCGACGACGATGTGGTTGTAGACGAGTCACCGCCACCAAAGATACCGCCGATAATGCTGGTAAGATGTCCAAGAGGGCCACCTGCACCTGGTGTAGCAGACTGGGGGCCATCTTGAATCGGGAGGTTGCCGGGAAGAGCAAGCATGATCTTCGCTGCAGCATTTTCGCCCGACAGAAGGCTGGGAACCTCAAACTTGCACTTCTTCTGCTCGTCTTCGCTCAAGAGAGGTCCATTATCCACAAACACAGGGCAGTCACTAAGCGCTCCCGAGTCGTTGGTGCAGGTGTCGATAGCATCCTGAAGGAAATCTGGATCCCAACCAGTCATGAAATCACCGTGGTAGCCGTAGCCAGTTCTGTCACCATTAGAGATGACAAATGAACCGGTCTTGCCCTGGAATTCGGCGGCGTTCGTGTCCCAGATGGTCTCGTAGAAAAGCGTGACGAGACGTAGGGGGTGAGAATCAGGACAGGCTCCATTTCCGACAAGGTCAGGATAAGCAACGTGGCTCTTGTGGTCGGGGCTGGTAGTCTCTCCGTTCCAGCAGGAAGGAAACATGAGTTCCAGTCTAAGACCATCAGGGCAATGCTCATCGGTGAAGGTCTTGTTAGGCAGGTAATGACGGAATAGAGATGGCTCGGCATCCTTCTTGTAGTTCAAGCAGTTGAAGCCAAGCGCGCGCTGTTCCAGATCGGATTGGCCGGTCTGCTTGAGTCCAGCCCAACTGGACTGAGGGGGATCAGGCGAGTAAGGATCACCGACAGTATAATCGCGACGGTAGTTGCTTCCAGCAATCATCTGAAATCCAGGCGGGAAAGCCGTAACATTGTCACCGCGCGGCAAATAGTAGCTGGCACCGGGTTAATACATAGACCTATACAAGAGCACTTTTTGGGTGATGGCTCCTTCAGGGTGCTGGTAACTTACGCAAGCATGCCACCGACCTGGGGCACGGTAGAGTAGTCGCCTGTGCTTTCATCGAGGAAGTACATCGAAGGAGTCCAGTAAGCAGACTTGTCCTGCTTGACAGCACATGATGTGCAGTCACCACCAACGAGATCCTCAAAGGTCGCACCAATTCCAAATCCTGATAGAATTCGTCAGTATACCCCTCTCGCCATTTCATCACGTAGGTAAGGAGTAAAACCCACCCGAGGATCCATGGACAGCGTGGGCATGGGCAGCGACTTTGTTGAAATCAACAATAGGATCTACACGTGCAACGCCAGTGCTGCCGCGGCATTCCATTCGCCAGAAGGCTTCAGTCACCGAGGACAAGCCTAGGAAGGCGAGGGCGGTAAGAGCTTTGGGCGCCATTGCGAATATTTATCAGCGTCGATATGGGTGTTGTTCAAGCACGATTTTTTTGGAGTCGAGTCGACCAGAAGTAGGGCCCTGTCTGAGGTCTTCAATCCGAGTGACCTTGGAAAAGCTACCTGGTACCCGAGGTCGCTTCAATTGGCCGAGTGGGCTATGGCGCAGTTGTAGCGAGTCGTGCAGTTTATTTCTCGGTCCTATGGGTTCTTATCGTGACAGTTATCAGAGGATATACCGGATATCCCTTCACTTTACTGCTGACTGCGGTCTTTGATATGAATTGCCGTGCTCGTTCCGTCTCAAAGTCGAGGTGGGGAAACGTCCGCTTCTGTAAAGAGTGTGTGATTGTATAGTATCCGGGGGTCCTCCTGGATAGCAACTGTCCGCAAGGCTTGGGATCGAGGTGAAACTTGGCCCTTGGGTGACCAGTCGAAGACTTGACGAATATGCGATCAACACAAAAAATGTGAAAGACCGGCAATTCAGAAGTACGAAAAGTGGTCTGGCTGCTGGGCAGGACTTCTTTAAGGAGAGTGGCGACAGAATCTGTCAGGTAATAAGGAAGGAATGACTGGCCTGGACGTGGAACGTGAAAAACGAGGTGGTGAGTGATAAGACAGTCGGTGGGTGGAAGAGAGAGGGAGAGAGTCAGTTAAGGTAGGATAGGATGCGTACACATAGGAATGGGGGCCGTGTAGGGAGCAAGCTGGCGATCTCAGGTTGCAAGTAGGGGCAAGTACTTAGGTACCTTCCTGCCAGCAGTACAAACGGGATGCGTAGGTGTACACGTCACCCGTGGCTGAGTGTAAGTACCACCTGTATCTGGGTACTTGGGTACTGTAAGGAGCTCAAACTTCAAACCACCCAAGTGGGGCTTGGACACAGGGGAGTGGGCACACCACCACTTTGCACTTGGTGTCTCAATATCACTCTACATAGTACTTGTAGTATCTAGGCCTATGGTCTACCTGGCTAATGGTAAGACAAAGTAGTACAAGTATAGAAGACAATATATCTTGCAGGCTTTCCAGGCCATCTCCCGTGCAAGAAGACAAGATCTAGATAAGATGTATTGACAGATGTTCAACTAGAACTCATTGAAATTAGATATGAAGAATATAGTCATGCAGGCACCGTACCTTACATGAGATACCCTACTATATTCTTAGTGTTGGCCAAGACCCCTGTATCCACCCGAGCACGACACTGGATGCTACAATGTTTCCACACAGCATGTTATCTTTTTTGTGATGCTTATTAAGGCTGGCAGCATAACTACATATGCGTTGTGAATGCGGCACAGCGGTAAGTATTGTAACTTGAAAGCATGATATTATCCTTTTTTTGTCAATGTGCTCTCTTACAATGTTACCAGTTCCTAAATACAAACTGAAAAGACCAAGATGGATCCTTTAGGTACTGGTTGAAAAACACAAATTAGGTGTGCGCTTGTAGACCCACCACAGGAGATCAGTTCTATTCTGATTGGCTTGTTTGTTGTTTCAGGCCCGAAGGCTTGTGCTGAATACTTCGGGAATCTGTGCCGCGAATCGGTTTTCCTTGTGCTCGGTACTAGAAGCAGCCACGCCGGTAAAATTTAAGAGAAATACCACATGTACCGACAGCTAGGACACAGGGCAGCCACTGATGCAAAATGACCCTTGAAAGGTGTTTCGCGTGCCCTATGCACGTAAAAAAGAAACCCAGGATCATGCTTTCTGGCTGTTATTTACTTTAGGCGTGATAACGGCTGCACCCACGCCTGCCACGTAGGTTGGGATGTAGTGAGCACAGAAGAGCTTCATTGTCCAATCGGTCAACCTCATCAGTACCTATTGTATTGAGTACATGTACTACAGTACTATCTTTTTGCTAAGTGCACGTGTGTGCCACGCTTTAACTACATGTGCCTTTACCGTATCTTCTGGCCAAGCCGCAGCAGGTAAGCTAAATACTGGCCAATCAACATTTGCCAGCAGGTGTAAAAAAGAAACAGATTGTGATATACGTCTTTATGCTGCATAAAATATGTATAGTAGGTGTCACTGCGGATTCAGTAAAGACAACTTAATCAGCGCCCTGGCTTTTGTCAAAGCTAATACCTACATTACTTTAGGTACATTAAGTGCATGATTGCTTATAAGTTTAAATACCCCCTGTGTTCTTGAGGAAATTGTCATCTTAGGTCATCCTGCTTAAGATGCGCCTATGCAGGTACATTTGGTAACAGTGTAACACACATGATTCCCGGTTTGCTGTGCCTTAAAGATATAAAAAAGTCACTGTTTTTAGAGAGTGGTAGGCTACATCTGCAGGTACCTCAATACCGACATACAGGTAATGTGTGCAGCCTGCTCTGCTGTTGAAATGCAGACCGGGTGACTGGGTCGTACCTACCAACATGTATCAAGGGGCATCCAAGTACCTACGCCAAAAAGTTACTAGCATAGGTACCGAGGTACTGAAAATCAAGCCCCACTGTGCCCTCCTGTTTGGGGACAACGAAGTTATGAACATCTACCTACACAGATGAAAAATGGAAGGTCAAGTCTCCTCAACAGTGGGGTTTCTGATCGGAAATTATTCAGGAAGCCATCCTTAAGCGCTTATACGTCACGATAGAGAAGTAGCGCAAAGCGATCGACTTGCCAACCAATCAGGTTGTATTTGTT
Organism: Poronia punctata; assembly: GCA_022579005.1. Taxonomy (NCBI): domain Eukaryota; kingdom Fungi; phylum Ascomycota; class Sordariomycetes; order Xylariales; family Xylariaceae; genus Poronia; species Poronia punctata. The sequence continues at coordinate 75,485 of MU401545.1, forward strand.
TGGGTTGTGCCTGCACATCATAATCTTTGGGAAACCTGACCCGGTATGCCTAACAGCACACTTGACGTACAATACACAATCTAAAGTTCAAATCTGGCATTGTTATTCCTCTCTTACCTGGTCGGTATCTACCTGTTTTGGCCAGACATCTTGACACGTAGTTGAAAAAGAAAATAATAAAAGTCAAATCCTCCTCCTCTCTAGAACCACGCCAGCCCTGACCAAGCTGCCAGGTACCTAATCAAGTCATAACCACCTACTGTGAAGGTTACTTACTTACTTTTGTAGGGGTTTGCTCTAGTAGTACCTACGTAGTAAAGGGGGGGAGGCGTCAGCTTTCTTGTTTTTTCTGTAACCTGCAGGGGCCAGATAATATACCGGTGGAAGTATTACTTTACCTACTCATCTTCTTGTTTATGAATTGGGGTAATGCCGAGCACCTACTTAAACATGCCCCCTATTATGCTTGTTTGAGCCTACTACCTATATCATTACCTACAAGTATGGAAGCTTTCACCTCATATTGGTGTACTGGGCAGATATACGCACGTAGCTATCCAGTGCCAGCGTCAAGTTAATTACCCATTTTGCCGACTTATAGAAGGTTTAGGATAATATGCGTCCCTATTACCTAGTAGGGTCTATTTTGCTAACGCTGTAACTTGACTACAGTATCTATTTACATGTACACGTCTACTCGTAAGGTCGTTTTCGGAGATAATACTCCTCTGCCCCTATTTCAAGCCCCTATCTTGTACGTGTACGTGTACATGTAATCAAGGCTGTGATGGAAAAGAATCTAATATTGACGTGAACTTGTTTCAGGCACTACTAGTATGTCCAATCATATTTGATTCTGCTGCTAGTGGCTTGCTACGATAGGAAATACATGGGTATAAATTTTAAATGCCCTTTTACAGTTTACTATTACACGTACATTCTACGAGTAGTGTCCTAACAATGCCCTAACTTAGATTTTGCATGGTATCTTGAAGGTTTACAAACCCTCAAAGCTACTGGACTGTTGGTACGAGTAGAAACAAGATACCAAGATATACGATAGTATTGCCGCTCTCATGTACAGAGTACAAGCCCGCATTAATGTTAACTATGTACCTCCGATTACCCATACCACTACAAACTTATTTCACCGTGACTGTTGATGCTGCTACCTGACCCCCTGAGATGATGTTCTGTTGTACGTACCTCATGTAGGACTGCAAGGTAGCGCGGTTATGATTGACGGTCAGACGAAGGGGCCATTCTTGCCCAATAGCTATTAAAAGGTCGAGAGTGAGATGATAACTCGGCCCTTCGGGACCTCCCCGATCGATGTTGTGCTAGGGAAATTTGTTGGTTCTGCAAGTACCACGTCATCAGCCGCTTCACTCGGCCGAATAGCGGTGTCCTAGGACGAGGACAACGCAACGTTCAACTACAATATCAGTGGCCGGTTGCGATACACAAGGAACGCTTGATGGTTTATCTTGTGCTCAATAGGTCAGCTTGCTATCCAGGGGAAGAATGTGGTCAACCAACCGGCCCCGGGGCAAACCGTTTCTTTTCCATGCTGATACTCGGTCAAATGTCATGTTGAATTCCGATCTCAGCCCCCTCAGCTTGCTCAACTATTTGCAAGCTCTCAGATTTCCCGGCCACCTACATGAGATTCCAGTAGTGCGGTCGCTTGGTATATTGGAGCCCACGTATGTTGATACATGAGCATTGGCATACATTATATCAAGGCACCGACTTGAATATTTTTGCCTCGAGTATGAAGTTCGCAGTTTGATATAGCAATATACTAGGTTAATAAATTCCACTCAATCTCTCACCCCTATCATAGAGGTGGGAGTCAGAAGGTTAGGATAGTATGGAGGCCAAGGGCGCTGCAATCGAGTTGCGTAACGTTAGCTCTTTGCAATTCATCGTGGGAGACACGAGAGTTCAATGCCATATGAGAATGGTACCGGTTTTAGTCGATAACCTACCTGTTCCTGCCAGGTAGGATGAGGTATCTGTATAAGCCACATGCTCTCCACTAACCTAGCCACATCTTCATTGGAGCTCCAACTTCCCTTTGGGTGGACAACTTGCCGATTCCTAAAGCAAGAAAGGCCATAATTCACATATGCGCAACATGTCTCTTTATTTCAAATTCTATGATACCCCTTGATATGAGGATACGAGCCACTGCATATCGGCATGGATGATCTTTCTGGCTTAGAATGGTCTTCGGCCAATTCCGGGCAAGGCAGTAACAAGCCACCCGTTATGAACCCAATGAACCCCCCTACGTTCTACCCTACTCTACGTCCGAGCCCTTCACCTCAATCCTCTGCGCGATCGACACCGTTGCCTACCCAGACCTCGTCAAGCGCTGCGAGACAGCCTCCCACTAAGTCGACAACAGATAGCTTTAGTAACTTAGTCAGCTTCGGCAGCGGTAAGAGCAACGCCAACCTCAGTCTTCGAGAACGGCAAGAACAGCTGGCTGCCGAGAAGCAGCGAAAGGAGGAGGAAGAAAAAAGAAGGCTTCAGACACAGTATGGAGGCGGACAATTCTGGGACACGTTCGGTCAAGGGTCAGGGCCTGCTTCGCGAACGATTTCGCCTAGCGGGCTGTCCGGTACCGGGACAGGGGGTGTCGGAAACGGCAAAAAGCCTGATACCCAAGACGATGACGATTTGTTTGCGGCTTTCAATAAGAATACCAAGGTCGACAATGCGAGCCACTATCCTCCTCCCACGCAGCAGCTTTCCAGGACTAGTACGCCGGCCAATGCTGCCAAACTAGATCTATCTAATGCCAGCGCATGGGGCACCCCTCCTGCCGCCGGCGCGCCTGAGCTCTACGACGACGATGACCCCTTCGGCCTTAATCAAATACAACCGAAAACTAAAACGCAAACGCAAAATGTTATCAATGTTGCCGATGACGACGACTTCCTCGGCGACTTAGCCAAACCCGTAGAAGAGGTTCGGCGGAAAATGGAGGTAGCCGAGCCTAGGCGTGCGCCTAGGGGTGAGCCTGGAAAGCCTATCGAAGATTCCGATTCCGATTCCGATTCTGAACCAGAGGTGCCCCCTCGTGGACCTGGACTGGATCCATTTGACAAAGCGGTAGCCGAGCTAGTGGACATGGGTTTCACGCCCGAGAAGGCGAGGCGCGGGTTGACGGAGAATGGTGCTGGTCTTAACGTCCAAGCTGCGGTCGGTTGGCTACTGGATGATGCTCACAGAGATGCTCGAAATAAGCAACAATCGCGTGCATCTCCCGCTCAACATGCGTCAGGGACGAGGGGACACAGCGGCACAAGAGACAGAGGTGGACCCGCCTGGGCGAGAAACGAGGAAGTGGGCGGGATGCCTCCCCGCGGAAATGCACAGTCACCCGCGAATAGTGACGACCTTTCAAAGAAAGCGGCCGCCGTGGGTTCAACGTTATTTAAGACGGCGAACACGCTATGGAAGACTGGACAGAAGCAAGTGCAGAAGGCAGTTGCCGACTTTCAGCAAGAAGGTGGCGACCCCAACCAACCTAAGTGGATGCGTAGCGCTCAGCCAGACCGATTGCCGCCGAGGAGGGAAGTTCCCGAGACAGCGACCGATGAAGCTCTAATGCTAGAATCGGGACGGCGACCCGAGAGACACGCGTCTAGGACCGGCTCAGATCGGAGTGATCCATCGGGTGGTCACTCCCCGGCCTTGCCTGCTCGACCATCTGGTCAAGCTAACATACCGAAATGGCAGCAGCCCTCCCCGTCGGGCTCTGTTGATCCTCGAGCAAGAGTCAATAAACAGGTGATAGAAGAACAGAGTGCACAAGCATACGTCAGCCCAGCGAGAAGGAAGAAGACCACGCCGCAACCAGCGCCTAAAGCCGAACCAGACGCAGACCTTCTATTTAGCACCTCGCTTCCATCGTCCGCTCAAGTGCTACCTCGGCGGTCAGCACAACCCTCTCCAGCTCCTAAGTCGGTGTCCCAAACTTCATCAAGGCCAATTACCCCTCGGCCACCACCGCAAACCCGGAACATACCATCTTTGTCCTCTTCGGTCTTGGAGGCTTCTACACGTCATCGTTTAGATGGCACGGCTCATTTTAAACGCGGCGACTATGATGCTGCACACACAGCATATACTAATTCACTGTCGGGCATCCCACAAAACCACCCACTTTGCATCGTTATCCTTACCAACCGGGCGTTAACCTCGCTGAAAACCGGCAGTCCCAAACAGGCTGTCGACGACGCAGACGCTGCGATTAGCATTATCGGCCCCACACGGGGTGAAGGCGAGAGCGTCGCGCTACCGGACGGCGAAAAGCGCGACATGAAGGATCTTTATGGAAAGGCGCTCAGCCGAAAAGCAGAAGCTTTAGAGCAGATGGAGAAATGGGCAGACGCCGGAAAAGCATGGCAACAATGTGTCGAAGCCGGTGTAGGTGGCCAGAATGCGATCGCAGGCCGGGAACGTTGCCAAAAAGCTCTAGCGCCGAAGCCAAAACCGGCGCCACGACCTGTCCAAGCGGCAAAGCCCCGACCCAAACCCTCGGCCATGGCTGATTTCGAACCGAAGAAAGACTCGGAAGCCGTCCAGCGGCTGCGTGAAGCTAACAGGGCTGCCGAGGCTGCCGACGATGAAAAATTCGCGCTAGGCGAAAAGATAGACGCCCGAATCGCTGCCTGGCGGGATGGTAAGAGGGACAACCTACGAGCGCTGCTTGGCAGCCTTGACCAGGTTCTATGGGAAAATAGCGGATGGAAAAAGGTGGGCTTGCACGAACTGGTCATTGCCAATAAGGTCAAGATTCACTACATGAAGGCTATCGCGAAATGCCATCCTGACAAGGTAAGTCGTGGCCCGCCGCCACGTGCCCAGACGTGGACGCTAACGACGGTGATCAGCTTCCCCAAGACGCCGGCACCGAAACGCGGCTTATCGCGGCCACTGTGTTCGCAACTCTCAATGAGAGCTGGGATAAATTCAAGACCGACAACGGGTTATGAGGATGAGGGGGAAGAGGAAAAAGAGACAAAAAGGACAAACTTAAAAGATATGATGTAGACGACGCGTGAAACGACAGGAGATACGAGATACACGAGCTTAGCCACCACACACCCACAGCTGCATGAAATAATTCTATCAGAATGCACGACATCCAGACCTTTCAGGATTAGAAATGGTGTAGTGCATACAGCCTTACCAATAACGCCAATGACCTGCATTAGCGAAGCCACTTTATGAAACGAGTGTTTCTGTGTGCTATTCCGTCTGCGAGGCCTCGCCCATGGAGAGAGAGCGGACAGCTCTTGATAGTGCTCAATAGTTCGAGACCATTGCATATTTACAGACTGACACGTCCTTTTATGGTTGGATTATGCAGGTAGGGACCCTTGTTGTGGCGTGTTGTGGTTGGGAGCAAGTAACTTCACTCTCACTGCTCTTGTTCAAGTTGTGCTAGTTCCTCCAGCAACCGCAAACTTCTGTCTGCTACCTCCATACACACACACCTACACGAGATCATGCTGAGGCGCCCAAGAGTCGCTATTTCTGTCTATCATTCGACAACTCTCACGAGACATTAGCGGAAAACGTTACCCAGAATCTGCCAAGACCTTAAGCTCACTTGAAAGCGGTGTGTTGGGTCTACAAAGTAGCTCTGTTTATGGTGGAAAGCAACCAAGCGAGGCGAGGCCCATCAGAATCGCCGAAGTCCGAAGCAGCGCCGTCCTTGAGCCGCATTTTACCGGGAAACCAACAGTCAACTTGCGGCCGCGAATTACCCACTGCTTTTAATGAGATGACCCCCAGAACAGACGACATAAAATGCACGCACAAAAAGGACCTTTACCTATATTCACGCAACTAGGTTAGATAACTACTACCTTACCTAGGCATTGTAGTTTGCGCAAAAAAAAAGGATGTAAACCCCCTTCTGAACTAATACACCAACAGGTAACGTAACACGTAAAAAGAGTAACTAATAACATGTTGCAACTAAAAATATTCGCATACTTGTGGTCTTTTTCTGATTTCCCCCACTGACTGACGTCAAAGGCCGTTTAGTCCTAGCCTCAAGGCTCAGAGTAGGACCCTTGCGAGTCATTACGTGGTGCTAATGACAAGGGCGGGTTCCCCAATTCGGTAATTCGGTGACCTAGAAAAATTTATGTTTCGGGCCAAAGTTGCCCTGTCGGGGTTGGTTATTGCGGGGAAGCGGCATTGTTCGGTCGGTAGCCTGTGCGTGTAGTGGAATCCGGGGCCAGTAGCGAATGGCTAACGGTGTGCAGTGTGCACTACTGTAGCTTTAGGTTTTAAGTGGAAAGCCACCGACAAGGCCTGGCCCCCTAGTCTAGCTCAGGTTCGGGGTTCCTAAGGTGTTAAAAATATCAAACGGGATTTGTTTGGCCTCTGTTCAAGATGTCTGGGTGAAGCATACAATACTCGACGACGAAAAATAAACTGGACAACTTGTGGTGATTCCTATCGTAGGTACGAGTATCATATGTTTCTGCCGGTGTTGTTAGCGTTGTCTCGGAGGACAATTGATGCGCTGGATGATTAGGATCGTTGTTGCCGTTATCCGAAAAATACGGATGGGAAGTCGCACCTGGTTTTCACGTGCCCTTTACACGTACACCTGCCGCGCATACCTTGTCTTGTTAGGCTTCTTAAGGGAAGCAAACTTTTCCTCAGATGCATATAAGATCTTGGCAATCGAATAGGGACCTTAAGTCCTTGATTGTCAGCTTTGCATCTGCCGTGACACACAACATATACGTGTAGGTAGAAGTGTAGGAAGAACACTTTGTATAACATACACAGCGCGGGCAACAGAAAACCAAAGCCAAAAGATAAAAAGGCTGAACCCCCAAGCTAATACCTAACAAACTTGTATGCTAGACAATTTATTACCTACCTACTATACTGTAGGGGGTTTAGGTGGTTTGAGGAAGGGGGGGTCAACTTTTATTTTTTCTGTCGCCCGCGGGGATAGAGTCTTGGCCGTATATATCTATCTAACCTGTTAGGTATAATTCGAGCTTAACACGCACCTGCATACACCTGTGGAGAAGCTGAGATGACCAGGTCGAGGTTATAGGATGATGGACGATGCGGATAGAGACAGGCCAGGCCCTTCCCCCATTTACGCCACCATTCCCCACTACGCCTTGCCCGTATCGTCATTTCTGTACTACGAGGAGTATCGAATGACCCGAGGAAGAGATCGTCAACCGGGCTTCCAAGTTCTGGGGGAGCTGTTGGAGGATTACCAACGACGTATATAAAGCAAACCGTTGACCCCACCGGGTCAGCAAACGCGAGATTCCATTTAAACTCGGCTATCTCGACTAGATAAGGTAGATCACGCTTCGTCTCCGGCTTTCGCATCGCGACCTCATTACTTGATCTGAGTAGGTAGGGAAGGGGCAAAACAGACGAGAGCGGCGTTGGTTATACAGAAGACGACGTGGACCTCCGAGTGTGGCCGTCACGATGGGCAAGTTCTTCGGCCTCCGAGGCAAAAGCCTCAACTGGGCTATAGGCCTCATCGCCGGCTGCGATTTCCTATTATTTGGTTACGGTAAGCCCCACTAGTCAATTCACGGACATGTCGCGTCCGGCCTTTTGGCGACCGAAGGCGAAGGGAGAAAGACAATGATGGACTAAGAAGAGGCCGCAACAGATCAGGGTGTCATGGGCGGTATCTTGACGATGCATCAGTTCCTCGACGCCTTCCCGTCTATCAACCCGGATGATCCAGCCATCGCGGGACAATTGGCTCTCAAATCGGAACGATCCACGACACAGGGCATCTCGGTCGCAAGCTACAACCTCGGCTGCTTCGTCGGCGCCGTCATCAGCATCTTCATCTCCGATATTCTCGGTCGCAAACGGATGATCATGCTCGGCACCAGTATCATGGTTGTCGGCGCGATACTGCAAGCCTCGGCTACCACTCTCCCACATCTGATCGTCGGCCGCATCATTACCGGCCTCGGCAATGGCGGAAATACTTCTACCGTGCCCACCTGGCAATCCGAGACGTCGCGCTCCCACAAACGAGGCAAGCTGGTCATGATCGAAGGCGCCCTTATCACGGGTGGAATCACGCTCTCGTACTGGATCGATCTCGGCTGCAGCTTTGCGCCCGGCAGTGTCTCTTGGCGGTTTCCCCTCGCCTTCCAGATCGTCTTCTGCATCTTCATCCTGGCCTTCATCTGGGGCTTGCCCGAGTCGCCGCGCTGGCTGATCCTGAAGAAGAGGGAAGATGAGGCGCGTGAAGTCCTGGCCGCGCTTGCGGATACAACCCTGGACGACAAACTGGTCGAGGACGACATGCTCGCGATTAGGGAAACCGTGCTCGAAATGTCCAAGGGCAAATTCTCCGATCTCTTCAAGATGACCAAGGACAGAGAATTCCACAGAACGCTTCTGGCCTACATGAACCAAGTCTTCCAACAGATATCAGGTATGTATTGGTGTATAGACGACGGAGCCGAATATTGTAGGTAAAATAAAAGATGCCGACTGACCTCTTTACCCAAGGTATCAACCTCATCACGTACTACGCGGCAGTCATCTATTCCGGGTTGAACCTTGGTGGTTTCCTATCGCGTTTGCTCGCCGCACTGAACGGAACAGAATACTTCATCGCCTCTTGGCCGGCCGTCTACCTCGTCGAACGCGTTGGTCGGCGTAAGCTCATGTTATTCGGTGCCGTCGGACAGGCCGCAACCATGGCCGCACTCGCAGGGGCAGCCTCTTTGACAGGAGGCGATAACCCGCCAAAGGGTGCTTCCATCGCCGTTATCGCGCTCCTATTCGTCTTCAACACATTCTTCGCAGTCGGCTGGCTGGGTATGACATGGTTATACCCGGCAGAAATCGTACCTCTAAAGATCCGGGCGCCGGCGAATGCCTTGTCGACATCGGCCAACTGGATCTTTAACTTTCTCGTCGTCATGATTACCCCAATCGCGTTCAACAACATCGGCTATCAGACGTACATCATCTTCGCCGTCATCAACGCCTTCATGGTGCCTTCGGTCTACTTCTTCTACCCCGAGACAGCCTACCGCTCTCTCGAGGAGATGGACGCCATCTTCCACAAGTGCCAGGGAGTCCGCGGATACTTTGACGTCGTGGGCGTCGCTAGAGAAATGCCCCAACGTTATGGCAAAAACGGCGAATTGCTTATTGCCTATGACGAGACGGAGGAGCACAAGGCTCACGTGCAGCATCATCATCAGGACCCGCATCAGGACTCCAACAGTAGTGATGCCGAGAAGGCCATGGGCGCCAAGACCAAATAGAACAAACACACTTATTCTTCGTGATGGTGTGTTGAGAAGAAGGAAGAAGGAAAACCTGTAATGGGCCAAAAAGCATGCATATAATAATGGTGGATTTGATGAGCCCATTTTTTCCTTGGAATGTAATTTTTTTATATATATGCTTCTGGATACCCCGCCGCGCAAGTCTGAGGATGAGAGAAGAGGATATTGTTTACATACGACAAAGACTTCGACCTTGCAATGCCCATGGATGGACAGGAAATCGGAGGCCATGTTTTACTTCCTTCTGACGATTTATCTATAAAAGATCTAGACCTAGACTTTAGTCTTCAACCAGGGCACTGATTCCTTCGATATCATGACTAACTCATTACGTCAACAAGCATCCTATCAGTTATGTGTAGGTAAAGTACCTAGATTAGATACATGTTCATTGTAGCATTCGTAGACTACGTAGCCAACCCCCTTTTCCGAGACGACGACTGGTTGTCAATACCAACGTACGATAAGTATTCAACTTTTTGACCCCATAGACATATCAAGTTAAAGATTAACAGAAAGTAGGGCGACACATTTATCAAAAAAAAAATTGAGTGAAAAGAATTAACATACAAAAGCTGGCCCCGAGCATAAAAAGGGGTACCTCGTCTACCTACCTACCTAGTGATCGATCACCAATCCGGCACATTATAAATCATCCTATCGACCCAATCCCTGATGAACTGATCCGTCTCGTTCGCAAACCTCTTATCGATCCCCTTCTTCGCCTCCTTCAACAGAACCGGCAGAGTCGGCCTCTGCGCCGGATCATGCGCCATACATCTCGCGACCGTCTCGCGAAGCTTGACATCGACCCCGTCGTATAACGGGTTCGTGAGGATTTCCACGGCATATGTATCCGGGAGACCGGGCCATTTACGACTCTTGGGCATTAGGGTTGGGGGAAGGGGGACCCAGAGGCGGGTTATTAGTTGCCACATTGTCTGTTGTTGTTGTTTTTATTATTATTATTATTATCTTATCAGTGAGAGGAAAGGGGAAAGGGAGAGGGAAAGAGAAGGCGTAATTACGATTCCGATTCCCCAGATATTCATCTGTGGGCCGTAGTTCCCTGCTATTTTCTGCTCGGAAATCTCGGGTCCATCTTCTTCGGGGATTTCGCCGTCTCGGGTTTTTATGTGTTCCCATTCGGGACCGAATTGTTCCTTTTTTTTTGTTCCATATGATTATTATTTATTATTCTGTTCGTGTTGGTTTTTTTTTTTTTTTTTGGTAAGGTAGGATAGAGAGTGAGTAAGTGAGTGAGTGACTTACGGGTGCATAGTAGCCGTATTTAGCCCATCTGCGCATGCCGGCGTAGTAAATACTACAAAAAAAAAAGATTTGTGAGCGAGTTATATAGGTAGGTAGGTACCTTAGGTAAATAATCCCGTGAGAAAAAAACAAAGCAAAGGTTTAAAACTTACTTTCTTTTCCGCCATTTTACTTCGGTTGCTAAACCGAAATCTCCCAGCTATTTATTTTCTGTCTGTTAGCAAGTAATTCTGTCTGTGTTTTAGATTTGAAGCTTGTAGGGGTTTTTTTTTTTTTTTTTTTTTTCATGTATACCTTTAACTTTGGGATGAGTAAATGTTCATTATCTATTGCGTTGAAATCGACATTCGAAATGAAGACTGTTTTATTTCCAGGTTAGAAAAACAAGACAAAACAAAACAAAATGAGAGCTTTAACCCCAAAAAAAGGGGGGTGGGGGTTGAAGGGGGGGCAACTGACTATTATTTGGATCAATATCAAAATGAACCAGTTTTTTTGCGGCCCAACGTCTTCTGGGAACGGGTATGTCTTCAAATAACTCCCTTCCGACAATTTTGCCTTCTCGGTTGATATCTACGCCTGGTAACATGTTGTGGGTTACGGGCGGTCCTTCTCTTCGTCTGGGATGGAATTTTCGAGGCGGGTATCTGTTTAAAAAAAAATTGTATGAGCGGGATGAATCAAAAGTAAGGTAGGTATGAATGAAAACTTACGCCATGGCAACACATGCTCGCACCACTATATATATCATCATCAGTTCAAATACAAATACAGCCGTGGGTGGAACGTCTAGGTTAGGTTACTTACTGCAAAGCCAGAATGCCCAGAGAACTATGACGAGTATGGTCAATGATTAGTTTAGATTCTTTTTGCCCGTCACTCAAAGTGTATACAAGAACACGGCTGAAAAAAAAAAAGACGTGACGCTTCTCGGAAAAGAGGAGGGGGAAAAAAAAAGAAGTACTTACCACGGTTAGGAGCCATCTCTTCCGCTTCACCAAGTCTATTCCGCGCAAAGCATCAATCAGTTAACCGAAAAACACACACACAAGTGGGTTAAACGAAGGAGAGAGAAAGCGAGAGTGAGAGTGAGAGTGAGAGTGAGAGTGAGAGGAAAATAAAACAAGCCAACTCACCTCCCTATAAGACCTTCCAAATCCCCATTCTCACAAAACTCCAAGAGCAGATAATCCCTATGCCAGGGATCATCTGGATTATCGGGATCATATCCCCTGACCGGTTCCATCCCTCTTCTCCTCATCTCCGCATCTTTCGCATCGCCTCTAAGTCTAGCCAGACGAATCCTCTTCCGATGTCTGGACCACTTCCTCTTTAGTTCGTTCTGGTCGAGCTTCTTCCTCGCCCGACCGAGTTTGTGTTCCCGACTCGGCACGTCCTCGCGGGACTCCGAGCCGCTGGACTCGGATGACGAACTGGAGTCGTCGGACGATGGGATGTCGTACCCGTATGGCGGTCGGGGAGGGAGGCCGACGTATCCGGGTTCGATACCCTGGACGCAATGCGCTGCTCTGTCGTGGTGCTAGACTTTTATCAACACCCACACACGTCCACTCCTTATCCCCGAGAAAAAAGAAAGAAAGAAAAAAAAGAACATACCCTAACAGCCGTAATCTCATCCCTCAAAATGGAATCCTCCCACCCATACAGCGAGACCTTGACAACCATATTGAAATCCTTCCTCCTCGCCAGCTCGAGATAGTGATACTTTAGCGCGAGCCCGTTCCCGCCCCAACCAAGCGGCTTCACGAACTCCCAAAAGGGGAAACTCGAGAAATACCCCTCCACCTCTCGAAATCTCGTCCTGGCCCTCTCCGCCGACGGCCCCAGGGCAACTTCGGGCCCGAGGAGGATTCGATTGGGGTTGTAGGCGTCTCCTCCGCGCACGACTCTTCTTTCCCAGGGCTCGTTTGCTTGGTTCTTGGGCGGACGGAGTTTTACCCTGCCTGGTTTGGGCATTGGTCGGTTCCCTTATAGATAGATAGATAGTTATTATATTGGGGGGTTTTTTTTATACCAACCTAGGCAAAACGAGAAAGAGAGAAAAAAAAAAAGGGGGTGGGGGGGGGGGGGGGGGGGGGTTTGTTGTTGACACACACCAGTTTTTATTATTCCTTTTAATAGTCTTTTCCAGTGGCCATTTAGACGTGTATTATTTTAGATAATTTTTTA
>MU401545.1:88303-143235 GCA_022579005.1 Poronia punctata
CCCCCCCCCCCCCCCCCCCCCCCCCCCCCCCCCCCCCGCCCCCCCCCCCCCCCCCGTTTGTTCTTGACTCACTCCAGTTTGTATTATTCCTTTTAATAGTCGTATCCTGAGGCCATTTAGACGTGACTTCTGTTCGATAATTGTTGAATTCCCAATTTATTTCTCGCCATTTTTCTTTGAAACCACTTGGTAATCGTCTGCCACCCTCGAAGTCTGATGATGCGTATGTTAACACCCGACCCTGACCTTGACCCTGACCTTGATCCTGACCCTGGCCTTGATCCTGACCCTGACCTTGACCCTGACCCTGGCCTTGATCCTGACCCTGACCCTGACCTTGGTCTAGAATAATAGTTGATTCCGAGCTCGACATTTTTTTATTTTTATTTTTCTTCAAGGGGGGATTAGTATTATGTGTTGGTATTACCTATGTGACTTGTACAAGTATGGGCAAGATGAGAGTGTGAGATGGCAAGCTATATTAACTTTTGCCTTGCACTACGACAATAAGCAAGGCAAGGAAGTAAATCATGCTAGCATTTTGCTTTGCTGTATAGAAGGGGTGTTGGTTTGTTGTTGGGTTGAAGGACAAAGAAGATACCTTTTGTTGAACAACAAAGTCAAGGCTGCAGCTTTCTAAAAGTGTTGTTAGACTTTCTTGTTAAGATGCTAAACCCATCTTTGTCATGACGCCGCTTTCAGTACTATTGTCGTGTCTGAAAAGGAACTTATCCTGCCAGGGATGGAAGGACAAATTGCACATCAACCTACAAACAACACCATATTTTAAAGAATTGCAATTTGACAAAGCCCACACCTATATACATTTTTTGTATTACAAACTGAACATAGTGTGAATTCATCGCGTGTGATCATAGTCTTTTGGGTATCATCCATCCTTGGTCTTCCGCCCAAATGCCTGACCACTTAGTTTCAAGGGCAATCCCGTCAACGCCTTTTGTACGCCTTATATTGTCATCACAGTGGGCTCGGTTCCAAACGTGCAATAACGTATAAGCGGCCCAGCTGTGGGGCAGAATGTTGCCTCTGCAGAACCTTTCCATCGTGGATTCTATTCGGGACAAGGGATTTATAGAAAAAGAAGAGCAAGGCAGGAAAGCAGTCCTCTTGTGTGCTGGAACCTGGACTAGGCAACTGAAATCAGTTCATTCGATACCCTTACCCAATTAAATAGGTAAAGACTTCTTGATCGGTTGCGGTACCGGGTTTCCGTTTAGCATGACTTTCTCGCGACCTGTAGATTTGGTACTAAGGTTGCGAATCTTCTCCAGGAGATGGCTATAAAGAGAACGGGTTAGATATCATGTCTTCAATGGCGCTCAACTCGTTCAGCAAAGGAGAGAGCTCCGTCATGCCCACATAACAAAACAAGATTGAGGGGTGCAAAAGGGGCATGAAAAGCATACCTGACAGGCATGTGTCCTTTGGTACCCTCCTGAAGAGCAATGTTCTCTCGGTCCAAAGCCATTCGTTCCGCCACGTCGTTGGCTTCCTTTTCATGTTGTTCCAAATGAGTGACGACAAGTTTCTGTCCTTCCTCTTCATTGGCAAGCCGTACGACGTAGCCACAGTCCGGTTCTTTGCAAACCCACGTCTCATTGGGGCCACGGGGTTGAGTCCCGGGGGGATGAGTCGACGGCAATCGTTCGGTGCGTAGTGTAAATTGTGCTACCGCTTCGTCTTTTGGCTTTCCGAAGATTTCGTTTTCGCTGAGTGTCCTCTCGCCTTTAGCTGGGTTCTCGTCACTAATGCTCTCATCCCCATCCGCCTCATCGTCGTCGTTGACATCTTCGCCAGAGAAATAATGCGACTTTTTAGCCTTCTTCTTCAATATCCCGCGCTCATCAATGTCTACATCCTCTTCAGAGTTGTCTTCATGTCGTGGTCGCTTTTTACCCCCTGTGGATGGCCGCAATCCAGACGTTTTGCCACTCGGCCGACCTCTGTTGGGCGTCTGTTTCCCGGCATATTGGTTCACTTGCCTGTGTGCGCTTTCTCCAGCCGCTTTCTCGGCCGGGGTCTGGCCAACCCTCGTCGACTTTTTGACCCGTCTGACAATATGTTTGATGTCTTTTTCCGACACATGTTCAAATGTCGGCTTTGACTCGGCCACCACCTTGGCATATTGGTATAGCTCCGTGTCGTGCCACTCCGGCCCTAACTGTTCCACAAAGTCCCGAGCATAGTAGACGAATATTTCTTGGACCGCGGCGTAGTTAATATTGCATTCGTAGTACAACTTTCCCCACCAGCTCTTGGCACTTATTTCATGCAATGCCTTCTTCTGTTTTCCTTTCTGTATGTCTTCTAGGTACTGTCTGCGAGCATCTTGCAGAGCTTCGATCAAGACGGTGACAGAGTTCTGCCTATCGTCAGCTGTACCCGGATTTGGAACCAGGCCATCGTTACGAGGTTGGGAACGAGGATCTCGAGATTTCTTGGACATGACAGGCTGTCTTTCGGGCGGATCGGTCATGGTTACATCGGTGTCTCGGGCAATCGTAGGTATAGTCGTAGGTCTGTTCGGCCTTGCTAATTTTGAACTCCGAGGTGCCTGGCTCTGACTTGTTGACCCAGTGGCCATCTCCGTAGGTACAATACTCCTTGGTCGTCCTCTGCCTCTTTTCTTCTCGCCTGTCTCAACAGAGGCAGACTTGTCGTAGATAAAAGTATGAGCTTGGAGTGGGCAAGGCTGAGTATTGGCTTCTAACATCACTTGAGGGTTCTTATCCCTAAGTTTCTGCGCCACGTCCTGGAGGTTGTCAATATTGTGTACGTGGCATACATGTCGGATGGGAGTTGGCTGACCGGGAACTTATTTGCCAGATAACTATGCACGCCAGTGTCCTTTGGGAAGTGGGATAAAAGGAAGATGGCTTGCTCATGAAGCCGCTCGTAAGCTTCAGCCAGAACTATTCCATCACCAACGCGTAACGCATACTGTAAAACATTTTGTCAGTTTCGACTGATTCTAGCTCGTAATGTTGGATAAATGCCATGCAATATGGTACTTCTTGCCCACGTACTTGAAATAGCAGCTCGTCCATATCCAGGTTGACATCGGCAAATGTTGCTCTCTTCTTCTTTTTTGATCTTTGTAATCTCTCGAGCGCTTCTTCATACTGGTCCAAAAAGGAGTAATGAAGGCAAACGCCTCGAAACATTGTCTCGCATATCGATTGGTAGGCCTTGGAAGGGGAAAGCTCGAACCACCCTGCTGCACCACTGGCCCAGATGACCGGCACGGAGAGACTGTCATCTTTAGCACCTACAGAGAAAGCGTTTGACGGCTCAATCTGGATCCAAACTGATTTTTTCCTCATATCTCGATGAACGACTGTCAAAATGTCAGCAAAGTACAGGATAGCATGGTGGAGTGACGGCGGTTCGGGGAGGCGCACGGTATTTTTCATTATCCTTTTCAATCTCCAGCCTTCCCCGAATGATAAAGGGACCATCCAGATCGACGTGCAGTTGGTTCACCAAGCTGCCATCGCGGCGGTGTACAGAGGCGTCTGAGAGGAGGAAGCAGGGCCAATCGTCAGAATGCGTGCTGGGGGTAACTGGTTTAAGGACGGAGGATTCTTGGTAGTGTCGGACGTCAACAACTTCACCGGTGCTACCGGTGGATGAGACGGAGACACCCCGCTGGCGCCGTTCAACCATGATGGCGGAGTATAGGTAGGGTCGGGGTCGGGGGTCGGGCCGGGAGAGGTGGGGTCCTTGTCGGCAAGGAATCAATAGAGTGCAGGGCGCCGGTGTAATGCGAGGCTAAAAAAGTAAAATGCGCGTACTCGATATTGTGTCAAGTTTTAATGGTAACAAAGGCCGGCAAATGAATATAAGGGCATCTCTATAATGCCAAAAGGTGATGATATGCCTGAAGAACAACTAAGGATGGTTATTAAAACAAACAACGCGTGCTCTTCTTGCAATTGGTGAATGGTAGGTTGTAGGGAGCAGCGGGCAGTATCCTTGATGTGTCTTTCAATGTTGAAACGCGACGCATCTGCACGCGACGATGACGATAAAGTGCAATTGGGTACTTCCACTTTAACCCCAAGTAAGGGAATGCGGGGGTTATGCTGTTACTTGTACTCGTAGGTTATAGGTACTGCCTACAACGCCACTACAGCGTGCAAGAGGAGTATGGCATGTACAGCTCCCATGCGAGGTACTGCAGCACAAGGTAGCCTGTTCAGAAGCGTAGAGCAGATTACAGTCCATGACAACTGTATCAGTACCTCGGAAAGACCGCTACCAAGTCTTCTCATCCTTGGCAGTACTTTGCATACTTATCGATTAGGAATTCATACAGTCAAGATACCAAGCCTTTGCAAGTGGGGGACTTTTGCGCATACATGATACGGACACTAATAATAGGAAACCTTGCTAGTCTATGTACATTCTTGCTAGCGGGCTTCTCTTTTTTTTTTTTTTTTTTTTTTGCGATAATGTTTTCAAGTTCTTATTGATGGGGGAATTCTCGATTCCTGTCTGCCTGTCCCAGTCCAATTATTCTCTCTTTTCTTGCTCCGGACTTTATTTTATGCATTTGTCCTATGATTATTCCCTAATCGCATTTACCACACTGGGTCTCTGCCCTCTTAGCGAATGAAAGCCGGTAGATTCTTCAGAATGGCAGCTGCATCTGCTCCCGTCTTGGACGGTGTCTTTGGTATGCTCGCACCTTGCTCTTCAGCCCACCTCTATTACAATGTCATATAATCAATTTAGGTCATTGTCTTTTCAACTGACTTGCGGGATGTTTTAGGCATAAACAAGCCAATAGGCATGAGCTCCGCCCAAGTGATTCGCGATTGTCAGCACCATTTCAATCCCTCAGCCCTCTTCAAACCGATGATAGAGCAAGAAGCTGCCTTGAGGTCGCAAGAATCTAATAATAAGAAGAAGAGGCGCGGCTATGGCAAGCGGGATCTACGAGTCAAGATGGGCCACGGTGGCACCTTGGATCCTCTAGCCACAGGAGTGCTGATTTTGGGTGTGGGCAAGGGCACCAAATCACTACAATCCTTCCTTGATTGCACCAAGACCTACGAGACTGTGGTTCTCTTTGGCGCCAGCACTGATACCTACGACCGAGTGGGGAAGATCCTGAAGAAAACAGCTTATGATCATATCACTCGTCCCATGGTCGAGGAGGCTCTCAATTCCTTCCGCGGAAAATTCCAACAGATGCCTCCCCTCTATTCCGCTCTCAAGATGGAAGGAAAACCGCTATACGAATATGCGCGCGAGGGCAAGCCGATACCGCGGGAGATTGCCACTAGAGAGGTGGAAGTGACGGAACTGGAGATGGTAGAATGGTACGAGCCAGGAACGCACTCCCATCGCTGGCCTAAAGAGGAGGCCACGAATTTCGAGCGAAGCTTTGCCGAGCAAGTCTGGAAGGTAGAGAAGGACCAAATGGTGAACAAGAAGCTCACGCCGGAGGAGGAGGAAGCGGACACGAAAGCCCGGACCGAGCATGAGAGCTTCAAGAGAAAGGCTGATGAAAAAGTCGACGCTCTCGTCTACGATAAACAAAACAAGCGCAAGAAGGCAAATGTCCAGAAAGAGGTTCCGATGATGTCGGGCGCATTAGGTGACAAGCCACCTGCTGCTCCTAGACCTGGCAAAGGATCGAACCTCATCCCTGAAACCCCAGACACGGATTCCTCTCCACCCTGGGATGACAAAGGACCTCCTGCTGCAAGAATCCGTATGACTGTTACGTCGGGCTTCTACGTTCGTAGCTTTTGCCACGACTTGGGAACTAAAGTTGCTTCGTCTGCTGTGATGGCCGAGCTTTGTAGAAGTCGACAGGGGGACTTCGTCTTGGGGACCTCCAACTGCCTCGAATTCTCCGAACTGGCTAAAGGCGAGGATGTCTGGGCGCCAAAAATAAAAGCCATGTTAGAGCAATGGAACAGCAAGGGGCAAACGACACCGGCTAAACCAGCTGTGCGAGCTAAACAGAACATATCACCCTCGGCAGTCGAAAGTTCCGAAACTCCCGCAACTGAAGCGGTTGTTGACGGCGAGAAAGAAAGTGTCGCGGCGTAACTGCCGTTTTTGCATCAAGAAAGAAAGGAAATATGGCCAAGTCGGTACTGAATCGCAATTCCAGAGGCTATGCCAAAAGCAAATACACCGAGATGGACGAAAGCAAATTTAGCCATTATATACAGCTGGAACGCTTATATAATGTCTTGCCCCGTCTATGTGTCGGTACCGATACAGAAAACAGGAGCCTTGGCTCCTAAACCACAGCCGTCGTAAGATGCGTGGCATTCACGGAGGGGCTTCAATCTACCCGGCGAGCGACCGACAAAGTCGACCGGGATGGATGAAGTGACCGCTCATGCAAGGCGTTGGCAGCAAGAAAGGAAGAAGAAGCTGTTTTTTTTTAACAATCGCATCAGCGAGGCGTTCAAGAGATTTCATCATGGTACATAAGTCGGGCATTTCGAGCGTACGAGGAGGCCCTTAAAATCCGCTATATTCCGTACCTTTACTAGGTTGGAGGGGTATATGCGCAATACAGTCGAGATGGTGTATATAAATATATAAATCACAAACCGTCTTCCACTTAGATGCTACAATGGCCCAATATGTGTCGTCCTGTTGTATATACAGGCCTAGCCTCGCCATCCCCGGCGTTCCGGACTCATTAGCATTATTACATATCTACCTCAGGTATATATACCACTTCACTCCGCAGGCAAAGACAACACAAACTCCTCAAGGGACTTGGGCAACAGCATATCGCGCACCGTCGCCATCCGCTCTTCACTCGGCTTCCATGCCTCGGGCAATTCCACCCCGCCCTCTTTCCCCAGCATCATCTCCGCAACCGCGACACCGCATCTCGGCGCAACAGGCATGCCATGACCCGTGAAGCCCGCACAAACCCACAACCCATCCGTATCCGTCTCGGGAAGCAAAGCAGAAGGCACGCTACCGACCCACGGCTGCGCATCCCGCGAATACCCCATGATGCCCGTCCACTCGTACGTCGACCTCAAAGTCTCGTGCTCGGGCCTATCAGCCGGCAACAATTTCAGCGCGCCGGCAAGACTGCGATGTAGCGCAACGCTGATGTCCGGGTTCACTTCATCGTCGCGAGAAATACCTTCCTCGCCAGCCGGGACCACGTGTCTTTCCCCGCCTAATATCAAACTCCTGTCCGCGATTGGATTCCCCACTTGCGTACCCTCATCCTCGGGTCCTCGATGCACGAGGTATTGATCCCCCCCCGTCTCCGTAGTCCACACATAACTATGCGGAAGCTGCACGCTTCCCTCGGGAGGTTGGAGAGCGCATACTTGGCCTCGCACGGGGACTATGATGTCCGTCAGACCCGGGAGGAGATATGACGTATACGCGTTCGTGGCGAGGAGGACTTGTTTTGCGCGGACGATACCGCGCGGTGTGGAAACTGTCCAATCTCCATCTTTATCTTTGTCGAGACCCGTAACGGGCGTGTTGGTCTGTAAATTGAACCATCCCCTTTCCCTTTCCCTTTTCCCACCCCCCTCAAGAATAAGCTTTTCCAAAATCCAAGCAACCAATTTATAAGGCCATAACTTGGCCGCAAAAGGTTGAAACACGGCCCCTATTGCCTCGGGGGCAAATTCAACTTCTCCTTCTCCTTCTTCCCCTACTAGATAGGCCTTATCTCTGAGATCAGCATGGCGCTGTAGACGCGCTATTTGCTTCTTGGCGGCGGCAAGGATGGTGGGGGAATAGATGGGATGCATCCCGCCTACCACGTGCCAGTCACATGGGACGGCGTTTTTTGTGACGAGGTCGTTGACGAGGTTGAATGTGGAGAGCTCGAATCGTGCCGTTTCGGCCGAGCTGTTCCATATCGCGGGTTGGCAGTGGCCGCCGTTCTAAGATTTTATTATTATTATTATTAGTAGTGATGAATAACAACTTTTTGTTTGCGTACAATAGGCATGCATGATTAGAGGAGAGAGAAAGAATGAAAGGGGGGGAACGAAACTTACACGCCCCGTAGCACCCCAACAAGCCTCCCTCGCCTCGAGTAACAGTACATCTCTCCCTCCCGCTTCTACTAGTTCCCTGGCGGCAAACGTGCCGCTGATACCACTTCCGACAACGACGACATCTGCAGTGGACGGGAGATGTTCGGTTGTCCTATGGTTTAATAGGATTTTGGAGGGGTCCCGGTGCCAGTATGAATGTGTGCTGTTGGGTGTTGGTAGTTCTGCCCTGTTCTTGTTGTCCGTCATGGCTAGAAATACCTACCTAAGGTACTTAGCTAATCTAGCTTTTCTTTCAACTATCCCTAAGAAATTATTATGTTTTTAAAATGTTTGTAAATTTCGCAAAGATAAGATACATATACGCAAATAAAAATCAACGGCCGCAAAAGGTCCTTATAAAAGTAGACGTTCTATCTGTAGGCCGGCCACGGGATTCCCCGCACGTGCCGGTGGAGCGTCATGAGGTACTGTATGTACTATGTATGGTACCTGAAGTTAACCTACAGTACTTACACAGAACCCATAAGCGGCCATGCCATGCGCAAAAAGACCGGCCTGCAATAAGACAATAAATAAATAATTCTACCAATATACTACACATATACTCATCGTCAAAATATTTGGCCCCAAGCATACCGCGTGCCGTGATTTCATTTTATATACTAGGTTAGAAGCTAGAACAGAGAAACATTCACGAATGCTACATCCAACTGATAACCTCTCTATCATCTGATACAACTAACAGTAGAAGGAGGACACTCGATCGCATGCGGCATGACCCCCCCCCCCCGATCCGCGAGACACTGTTGTCCAGTATTTCTTCGACTTTACATGGGCAGAGCAAGTGGCCATATCACGGCTTATCATCATGCACACCGGCCATAAAGCATTTTTGTATCCACTCTCCCACCTTCTCTCATGCAGGATTGTCCAGTTCCTAGCCAGTCACTGCCAGTCCCTTGGCCTCGAACGTCGCAAAACAACAACAATACCCCAAGTCGGCGACAAGTGAGAAACCAAAATATGCATCTCTGGCCATTTAAAATAAAAATGAATAAAACCCCCCACAAAAACAGAAATCTTAAATAATAACTACCCCTTGAATCACTTACGACGTCACATTCTATACCTACAAGCTAACGCCTAAACAAACGCCGGTATGGCTAACACGCACGTATGATTCCTGTAGAAATTATGAAACGCTCCTGATGATATATATATACTTGGGCGAGGAAAACTATATAATCAGGCAAATGTCCGCCTATAACCATAATTGTAATCATCCATTTGCCGCGCGGAAATATGAGACTCTCGTTAGTACTCCGGGACGCCGATGCTCATGGAAAAATGACAATGCGACGCTACCCTATAGAACGTTCCAGACCGTTCATTTCATGGAATGCTTGTAAATGCGATACCAAAGCACAAACCCCCTTGCGCCACATGTAAACAGACCCCGTGGTAGTGAGAATAACCCGACTAAAACTCCGTGCTTTTGTGATGCGCCTACGAACCTTTCCGACCGCTATTGGTCATAAATCACCATCTTTACCCTCCCTGGCACTGGTACCGGGTCTTGACGACTTTTGTCGCCTCTCGCTCGCCGAAGGGGTATTTCCGCGTGCAATGGCAGCCTAAGGATGTTTCCATCGCATTTCTATTGCATGGCGCATACCCGTTCTGGTTCCTCGGCATCCTTTGGTTTACCCATGCCAAAACGTGGCTTGGACTTGCCCTTTCTGTGGCTCACGTCGCTCTCCTTAGCCTTGGAGTTTTCATGGGGAGACTGTTCTAGCTCCTCCACTTCTGAAAATCCGTTGACTGCGGCTAACTCATCTTCGTGACCCTGCGTCCCTTGTGCTGCGTCTCGCAATGGTTCTCGGGAAGATTTACGGAGACCGAGCTTTGACATCGTATGGCCAATACGAGTTTCTCCGGCTTGACTGTGAGGTCGGCTCCTACTAGTGGGCTTGAACATCGCAGCAGCACGGCTAAGCCTCTGCGCAGTTGTCTCCTCGCCCAGTCCAGCGTTTAGGGCGTGACCGTTAGACTTTCTGTCTGAGTTGATTGGCGTCATGTCGCCGTATGCGATGCTGGCTCGCCTAGAGGTCGCCAGAAATCCCTCGTCGTCAGTGAAGCTAGGGCGCGTTGGTCGCTCCACGTCGACTGAGAAACGGACACTTGGAGCTGCCGAGGGGATACCGCTCGAGGTACCAAAGTAACTGCTGGTTTTCCGGGATACAGTTTCAAAGCTCTCATTCCCAACCGAGTCTGTCTTAACCACCACGGGAGCCCTATCAACGTACGCCGGAGGACTTGGCTCTGCACCTCCCAGTGCACTTGCCGTGGCAACGAGGGGAACAATCTGGTAGAATAGGAGATATGGCATTTCTTCCTTCAAAGCTTCTTTGATGTCCTCGACGAGAACGACTCGCTCGGGTGCCAGGTCATCAAACTTGGCCCATTGTGCCTCCTCATAGTCGGGAGGAGGATCTGTCGCGTGTCGACGATTGTAGGTTAGCAGTTTGGGCGCTATCCGAGAGAAGGCGACGTAATGGCCCGAATGTAGCGAGTCGCCGCGGTGGCAGACCACCGACTGCAATTCTAGCTTGTACTCGGTATTCAGGCCGTCTTCTTCTACATGTCTATCGTCGATAATGAAGTGCGGTAGTCTGAGACTCTCGGGGATGTCAATATACGTATTTTGACGCTTCATATTCCCGTAATTATCCATCATGTATCGTTTCAGGCATATTCCGACTACAGGCCGTTGATTGAAGTGCCTCGCAACTTCCGAGTCACTCTGCGGCTCGATACTTTCTGACGAGTGCCATGCTGCCAGAGGTTAGCAGGTAATGTATTCCAAGAGGATGAACATACGACTCACGAATTAACTTAAAGAACTGCCAAGCGGGGATCGTGACAGCTTTGACAGCCGACGCCCTCCTTTTCGCTCTCTGGAATAAGCCTGCCGTATCCACATCTGAAGGTTTCTCTCGCTTGTCCAGGACTACTCTACGGATAATGCTGTCAGTCCGGCTGCGTTGGGGCCGCCGGAGCGACTCCGGATCCCGCCCTGTTTCATTTGCATTGAAATCAGGCTTTGACTGCCGTACAATGTCGTGGTGCCCATCGGGAAGAGATGTCGACGGGGTAAGGTCTTCGACTTCTTCGCTGACAATGCGGATCGTACTTTTAGGCGTGCTTGGACCATCAGACTCTTTAAGCTCATTACTCCCGTTCGGCGTTAAAGGTACATCGAATCTGTCCATGGCCCTTTTCTCGTCAGATCCTTCCCGAAGCACATCAACTCTTGAGTTGAAATACTCTTCGAGGCAGTCTTCCAGCTTTATCCCTTTTCCCTCTACGTCGGCTGGAACGGCAAGATTCAACAGTCGCTCGTATACGACTTTGTGATCAGCATCGTCATTCTTTCCGTGGTGAAACAGGTCAGCTTGCAGTGTCAGCAAGGGAAGCTGGAGTTTGTCAGTAATGAAAGCGAATGCTTCCGACGTATCCTGTTGTTCCAGATATTGTGCCTCTTTCCAGCCACAATCGGCCAACGCGGCTTGAAGCTGTTCCGTCTACGACAAGTCAGGACTCTGCGATTGTGTGTTGCATTTGTAAGGAGTAACACACCATTTCCGTGTCGATGAGCTTGCCACTCCTCAGCATGTTCACCCAGAGACGTAAAAGGACGGCGAGCCTGGACCGAGGTTCGTCATCGTCCAAGTCGGCTTCCAGCATACACTCAAACGCATCAAGTTTGGCAAACATGGCGAAGAGTAAGGCGTCGAGATAGCAGGTTACGTTGCCTCTGTTCTCAGCCCCGAGCATATGCACTGCCGGATCGTAAGCAACAATATTCCCCTGAATCGCGTCTTCTTGCATGGTGAGGATTTCGATCGCTCTGTCAACGTCCATAGACGAATATCTAGAGTTTAGAGCGTATCGAATGTACTCGTCTCGTAAACCAGGCAGGTCGATGTTGAGGCTGGCTATCCTCTGTCGAACATCTTCGACCTATTCTCCCTTGTTAGGTCGATTCTTACGTATTGAGTAGGGACTGGGTGTACAACCTTGGCAGCCTCCCTCTCTTGTCGCGTCGCTTCATCTTCTTCTTTTGTCTGCCTTGCGGCGTCAGATTTGAACAAAGAGAAGATCCAGTGGTCGGAGGCTGTCGGTCGATGCTACAAGAGAAGTATATATGTTAGTATGTGGTACGAGGGCAAGGCGGTAATGAACTCTCCCCTTGCCAGTTAGGCTTACCTTTTGGGTGCCTTCGGATGACCGATCGCGACGGTGGCTTAACTTATCCCGCCGCCCAAGGAATTTCTTTGGTATACTATTTGTCTTCATGGTGGACAGAGTTTAGAAGGGGTCTGGTAGGCTAGCCCTATGCACAATTGGCTGTTAATCAACAGGGAGATAGTACCCCGCAGAAAACAGATTCCGGTCCCAAGGCAGGTGCACTCGCAAGAACAGCCTTCCTCGAGGCCGGTGAAACCCCTCGTGAATTTCAAGGTAGCTTCATAGCCATGGAACGACGGCTAGGCTCAACAAGTTTGGAATCGTTTTGCCTGGGTGCGGCGTTGACGACCCTTGGCCCGTTAGATTTTGTACGAGCGCAGTATGTCGAAAGATGGATTATCGCATTCTATTTGCGATCGACGAGTCTCGCAGGGTAGCGATTATCAACGCTGGTGGGAGGTTGCAACAGGACTCACGAGAGAAGTGGGCGTGTGGGGTTGGTGGCTGTCAAGGGTCTGGATGGATTGCCAATTGACTGGGGCGTATGTAGCTGGATCTTGATCTGGATGCTGAAGGATCTTGGGTCGATTTACCATACAGGCGCTGGTGCTGTACGAGTACAGGTGGACGTCGTGGAGTGGGGAATGAATACGAGTAGGAAGGGTGATGTGATTATGTACCTATTACACGTAGATATGTAGGCGTGGGACATCCACAGAAGAGGCTCTAACAATGTGACCGTCACGTCCTGAATCGTTGAGCACATGTATGGGGGTGAAACTACCTAAGCTGTATAGACCACTAGGTATTAGTGGAAAGAATACTCCCACGGGATCATGGCGCCTTATATAGGATATGCCACTGATAGGTTATATGGATATGATGCGCACGTGTTTTGGCCACAGCAAACTTGACGTACGTAGCTCGATAATCTCAGAGGTTCTGCAGGGACTGACCTTTTAACGTAGGTACATACATTGATATCATGCCTTTCTTATTGTAGGTATGGCTGAGGTTACGCACGTAGGGAGACGAGTACCTTGTAAGCTTTACATCGAGATGCTGTTGTTGGGTTGGGTGGTGTACTGGATACTTTATGTAGAAGTAATGGAGCGAATACAGTATCCCACTGTGACAGACCCTCTAATATAGCCAGATCTGTACCTTCCTTCCCTCTCACAATGCAGATAATAAGTTGCGCAACTTAACAGCATACGGTTTAACCTTGAAACTTTACGGTGGTTGAAACTTTACGGTGTCTGCCTACCTGCAATTAAAAATGATTTCGACAGCATGTGACAGAGATATCTGAGACACCTCCCCTAAGCCCTTGCCTACGTGTGTAACACAGACAGGAATCCTAATTATCCTAATCGTAGTATTAGCCAGACCTTACGAGTACAATCGGGCACTCTATCTTTATGTAAATTAAATACAACATACGCTCGTCTACAGGCAACTGAAATTAATTCGCCTGCTGTATCAAATAGGTAGGTACCTACCAGAAAGTCTGACTTGACGATTAGGCAACAAATGAGAACCAGGGTGTTGCGAACAAGCGTAATACCCGGTAAGAGCGTGCGTAACCATTCTTGGCCACTTGTAGGCAAACACTTATAAAATAGGAACGTCATGTACAAGTTATCTTATTCATCGGTCTTCGTAAACGCCTTGGATAGTCGGTATGTTACATGTGCTCCTACCTACTCGTATTTGTGTAATCCGTCACTTGTACGAGTAGGCTGGGCTCTGTGTTACCTTGATTGAGCCTTTTCGATTTCCACAGGCTACTCGTAGAGCAAATTGATTACATAATAGGTGTAATAGGTGATAGGTAGAAGCGGTTTAGTTTACTCCTGTCGGTCCCGGACTTAATATTCACCGAGACTTACATCCCTGCCTCGTGTGGGGCGCCTGATACAACGGGGCCGTAGGGAAATTTCAAGATCAACGATAGGTAGGTAGCTGCTATAGCCAGATGACACAAGGCGCGCGGTCGATACCAATCTGCGCGTTCACACCCTTCGAACCAGCATTGTAGCTGGCATAAGCAATCATGTCCGCGCTCCGGGATGCACCCCGTGTTGGGAAAAAGCTTCTGGGCTCCTCATCTCTGCGATTCTGTACACCGGGTATAGTAAGATGTGCCTCGACCGAAGCTCCGATTTCCCAAGTCGTACCTGATATCGAACCCGAATCTGGCCTGGCTGTCCCAATTGTGGCTCGAGAGGATGTCAAAATAATCGACCCGCGTAAGAGGGCCAGTAGGAGAAACTTCGAGCTCCCGCACGAGAGGTAAGGGATCCTCGTTTAAGTGTACTGGGCACAAATACTCACAAGACAAGATACCGGTTTCATGCTCCCAAATACTACCGTGGTCCATTGCATCCGGTCCAGCCACCACCATCTTCAGACCCCATCGCCAGAGACTTTAGCCCCGGGCCTTTCAATCTCCCTCGTCTAAAGCAGACGTATGAATCGAAAATTGCAGCCGACATAATGACGATGATGTATCAACACAAACCCCCTGGGACACCCGACAAGCCCGAAAGGATACGATTGCGAGAGTGGGACGACTCCTCGCCTTACATGATCAACCGTCCCAAGCGTGGGCCCCGTGGCTCCGATGTGTTATTTCAGATAGAGAAGCCGATCGATTGGCGAAACATCCCTGAAATACGTGCCGTACACCTGGCTAGTTATATGCCGAAGGCAAAGAAGGATTTCGGCGAAATCATCGTTGGAAAAGCTGTTCTCCAAGCCATCACGGGCGTGCGGCCGAAAATGACGTTAACCAAAACCTCAGTTTCGCAATGGAGTATTATCAAGGGCGACCGGTCAGGTGTCAAGTGTTCGGTATACGGAAACCAGGCATACGAGTTGGTTGATAAGATAGTCCATCTCGTCTTCCCCAAGATCAAAGAGTGGAAAGGTGTTAAAGGTTAGGGGAATCCCAGTCAGGTAATGGCTTTTATTTACTGACATGCAAAACATAGGAACATCCGGCGATAGTGCGGGTAACATAGGCTTTGGTTTGGAACCGAACGATGTGCAGCATTTCCCAGAAATCGAGGCTGCCTATTCTGTGAGTCCATATTGACCGATTCGTCGCAGCTTTTCTCTAACCTGGTCTATAGATGTTTCCCCCCAAGATGATACCCGGTTGCCGAATTGTCATAGAGACCACAGCAAAGTCGGACAGACATGCTAGACTCCTCTGCAAGGCATTAGGCATTCCCTTCTACGGAAAGCTTGTTGATTAAGGTTCATGATAAACACATGCACCCCACGGCCTTCCTCAGAAGCTTTTCATATTGTAAGAGACCGGTGTACTTGGGCGCGATGCTTTCACTTGTATAATTCCCCGCCTTGACACCAGCATGTATAGAGAGTGTAAGAATAAAAAAATACAAGGATGTACAGTATCGTTATTGCTCAAAATGGCATGGTCATATCAGCTCTAGAGCAGGAGGTTTGAAGTCGAAATATTCATAACGGGTATATTGATGAAAATAACGTCTACTATTCTTTGCTACCGTCACCGCTGTTTTTCTTATAATGACTTGCAAAGTTGGCTACCCATCTAAGGTGCCTAGGTGCCCAACCAACGCCGAGATATGCATTTCATTTTTCATAACCCCTTCGTAAAAAGCCGCCAGTCCCAGGTCCTTCCCGTTCCGTGTAAAGTGTTGCCCATTCCCATGCGCACTAATGATAGGAAAGCCGGAGGCCCATCAACTATGCACTCGGAACATTATCCCTCAATCCGTTAATTACAGCGTCGACGGCATCCATGTCCGTAGCGACAATGATCTTGTCGTCCCCGCCCACCTGGTCAGTGTGACCCTGTCGCCTTAGCTCTGCGGCGCACACATTCATGGCTGGCTGGTAGTTGCGGACGGCCGAGCTGAGGGCGTATATTGCCTTGCGACGAACAGCCTTGGTCTCTTTAGTCTCGTTCTCGCCCTCTTTATCTTCCTTTGCCTCACTCTCGTTTTCTTCCCCAGTCGCAGGTGACAGCCTCAGGCCGACAGCCATTTGGACGAGTTTCTCGACGCCCCCGATCGCCACCAGGCGTTCCTGGCATGGCTCGTTATTCTGCACAGCGGTGCCGATGCACCAGGCGGCCATAAGGCGGATATCATCCTCGGCGTCGGCGAGGCACTCGAGCAGAGGTGTCCAGAGTCCCAGTTTCGAGAGCAGGTTCGCGTTGTCGAGGGACTCGATGAGCTGCTCTAGGTTGTCAAAGGCCGTGAGCTTGGACTCGAGCGTGATCTCTGGGTCGCTCGATCGGACCGCTTGCATGCTGGAAATCATCAGGTCTGCGTCCGAAGGACCGCCCATCAGCGATGCTATTAGCTCTGGTGTCAGGTTGGTGCGCGGTGCGCTTGGTGTGTCGCTCGTGCCGTCTGCCGGCGTCATGTTTTCGATACTCCATTTGAGGAGTTCGTTTAGATTTTTGTCGCCCATTTCTTTTGTATTTGCAGTTTTATATACTTGGTTGTATCCCGGTGAAGAAACAGAGGTTCAGGTTAAAAAGTTTTCTGGAGATATGGGTGTACGTAGGTAGGTAGGTTAGGGGTTGTGTTGGGCGCAAAAAGTGTTGGAGATTCTGTGGAAGTTTTATTTTTGCTTTGCGATAGCTAACAACTTTTCGTTTCAGTCTTGTCGTCTAGCTAGATAACTCTACTTTGCAAGCAGTGCGACTGGTCGACAGAAATTTTCTTGGGGATCTTGATATCTTAAAGAACTCAGGGTATAGAAAATATCTGGCATGTCTACAAGAACATTTTGTTCACCTTGAGCAATCTCAGTCAGCTTTTTAGGCATATCGCGCATCCCGTTATCCATGGTGATCTCCAAGATTCGCGAAGCTTCACAAGATGACAAAGGGACACTTGATACTTATAAGTGGAGCCAGGTTTGAAGGCTTACACGTAGAATTAGATAAGCCATCGGCCCATAGGGACTGACTTGTCCGTACTCGTATATCAGTCATTGCACTCACCCGCTTCACTACCTACATTCTACTTCCCTACGTTATATGTACTAAGCGTCCAATCTGACATCATAGATTAATCTGTCTAGGCCTGCCAACGCCGGAGCCGTTTCGCAAAAAATTACAGTAAGATTCAACAGTTGGTTCCCTGTTCTGCCTGTATTGGAGGCAAAGGAATATTTCCAGCCACCCTGTTGGGAGGGATTGCATTGGCGGGGCAATCCAATCAGGGTGGCATGTGTGCGTACCCCCCTTGTACACCTCCTCCGATTAAAGGCGATGGTCTACTCCAAAGTACATAATTGCCCCTCTTCACCCCGCCTTAGCCCCTGAAATCGTGCAAAGTCCTTCACCCCTTCAGACCGTACATTTTGTTGCGCCTATTACGTGTAGGCATACGTTCACACTATCCTACCTTGACCTCCAGCATCTAGCGATGACAAGTCCAAAAATCTAGGCAGCGGGTTTCATAAAACAGGTTTCGCCTCTTAGACATGGCTTATTAGATATATTTGAAAATATATCAGATAGTCTGGTGCGTAGTCTTTCAATAAGGATGGTAAAAAGGTTGTGCCTGCTTGGCATCAGATAAGAAGAGGCTGTGTATGGCCTGAGGGCTGCCTCGACGTACGTAATGGTTGTAACTTGATGAGCCTCAGAGCTTACTTGAATAACCGTAACGTATTACCGTCCATCATTTACAAGGCGCAATCTCATTACTAGATACATGTACACTACTTTTGTAATGGAATTGTAACCACCTGGGTTACATGCTTGAGCCTTAGATCTACTTGTAGACAAGTATCCCAACATGTTGACCCCTCGACTGCTGTTCAGTGCTGAAGAGACTTGAGTCTTGGACAGTTTATTCTATCTACGGATAAGCAGACGACCAACAATGGCTGTAAAGATAGCCAACCGGAATGGATTTTGTGCCTTTCTCCTGCATCTACACGCATGGGCCTTCAAGCCAATTTTGAATGCCACGCTTTCCATCTATGCCAAGATAATTTGCTCTGCGGATCTCGATACAATATTGTCTAATGGAAAAAGTTTTATATGGCTGCCTACTAACCCAGTGTGCTGGTAAATAGTAGCCTGGAAAGACCACAGAAGAGATAAAAGGTTCCATGAAGGAGCCGTTGACAAATAGGAGGTTGGATAGTATAGACACCTCATACCATTATAATAAGACGTTCCAAAGAGCAAAGAGAGGTTGACACAACACAGCGCCAACAAAGAGAGCTAATCATTACCAGCCCAACTATTGTCCACTGGAATTGCACCACAGCACTAAAACCTGCCCCCCAGCCCCACCACCACTTTTTCCCGGCCCACAAGTTCTTATCCTCATTAGTCCCTTCTAGGCGTAGCAAGTGCGGTTGTTCACCGTTGACCAGCTGGCTCCTGCTGCTGACGCTGCTGGTGCTACTGCTGAGGTCCGTCCTCGTTCCTCCCTTTTCTACTCCTCCTCCACACAAGCACACCAACCACACATCTTTGTTCTTTCCAGTCGAGCCCCGACACTACTCTTGGAATTCAATCTCTCTCAACATTCTTCCTCCTTCTTGTCTCCTGTGTAGTCAACCACATCGACATACCAACCATAATTTTCCTTCTCAATAGCTCTCTCGATTTTAATATCGCGTGAGCATCTACCAAAAGCTTTCGTTCTCCTTTCCCACTAGTCTTTCTACACCTACGTAATCACCATGGAGGGTAAGCTTTCGGTTCCCCCAATTCTCTGCTATGGATTGGGATACTCCTCACATCGCGGACCATTCGGCCGATGCTCCAGAAAACATGCGATAGCTAACTGGTGTCCGCTATAGAGGAAGTTGCTGCTCTCGTTATCGACAATGGGTAAGAAACTCGATCTTTACCTCCTCACCGCATTTCAGGCGCATCGCTCCCTATGCGAGGTCTGGCAGAAACCCGAACCCCCACCCTCCGTAGATGGCCGCTCAACACCAATACCATCCAGAAAGCACTGGCATTCCATGTTCTCAAGCTAACTCGACATTAGTTCGGGTATGTGCAAAGCCGGTTTCGCCGGTGATGATGCTCCCCGAGCTGTTTTCCGTAAGTAGGCCCCTTTAGCCTTGCCCAACTCTGGCCCCGCTTGTGCCTTGCCAATATGCGGCTCCTTTTGTCGCCACGACATCTGACGTCCACGCACAGCCTCTATTGTCGGTCGTCCCCGTCATCATGGGTAAGTCGTCCTATCCGCATGTATGCAACGCTCTGCGGTTGTAGCGCGCGCTGACTGGAACATCCAGTATCATGATCGGTATGGGTCAGAAGGACTCGTATGTCGGTGATGAGGCCCAGTCAAAGAGAGGTATCCTGACATTGCGATACCCCATCGAACACGGTGTTGTCACCAACTGGGATGATATGGAGAAGATTTGGCATCACACCTTTTACAACGAGCTGCGTGTGGCTCCCGAGGAGCACCCCGTACTGCTTACCGAGGCCCCGATCAACCCCAAGTCCAATCGTGAGAAGATGACACAGATTGTTTTCGAAACCTTCAATGCCCCCGCCTTCTATGTCTCCATTCAGGCCGTCCTGTCCCTGTACGCCTCCGGTCGTACCACAGGTATCGTCCTTGACTCTGGCGATGGTGTTACCCACGTTGTCCCTATCTATGAAGGTTTCGCTCTTCCTCACGCTATTGCCCGTGTTGACATGGCTGGCCGTGATTTGACCGACTACCTCATGAAGATCCTGGCTGAGCGTGGCTACACTTTCTCCACCACTGCCGAGCGAGAAATCGTTCGTGATATCAAGGAGAAGCTCTGCTACGTCGCTCTTGATTTCGAACAAGAGATCCAGACTGCTGCCCAGAGCTCTAGCATCGAGAAGTCTTACGAGCTTCCTGATGGACAAGTCATTACTATTGGTAATGAGCGGTTCCGCGCTCCTGAGGCTCTCTTCCAGCCTTCTGTTCTCGGTCTTGAGAGCGGTGGCATTCATGTCACCACCTTCAACTCCATCATGAAGTGCGATGTTGATGTGCGAAAGGATCTCTACGGCAACATCGTCATGGTAAGTTCTCTACAAATCGCTCTACATGGGTGAATGGTCGCGCTAATAATATCAAACAGTCTGGTGGTACCACCATGTATCCTGGTCTTTCGGACCGTATGCAGAAGGAGATTACTGCTCTGGCCCCCTCGTCAATGAAGGTCAAGATCATTGCTCCTCCGGAGCGCAAGTACTCAGTCTGGATCGGTGGTTCTATCTTGGCTTCTCTGTCTACCTTCCAGCAGATGTGGATCTCTAAGCAGGAATACGATGAGAGCGGCCCGTCGATTGTTCACCGCAAGTGCTTCTAAGGTACGACAGATATTTTGCCCCCCTCCCTACTATGGCTGAGAGTTTGGCTGATGAGTTTAGTAATCTAGTCATGGGTGCAACTCGTATAACCGCCAACGGCGAGCTCGCCAAGGCTCCCAGGACCGCAAAGCGCCTACCCCTTCGACTATATCCTAAGACGAGCTTTGCATCTACGGAAAAGTGATGGGGGTGTTAGAGATGACATGGTGGGACTGGAGACAAAAGCGAATATGGAGTGCCGTTTTTAGGAGGCTTTTCATGTCTTGCACGGAATGGAGTAGACAAATCCAGCCGAGTCGATCATATATCTTCAAGTTTTTGTTTGTCTGGCGTGCGTAATGTGAAATTGTTGGTCGTAATACAATTGAGAAGCTGGAATGCCTCGGTGACTTGAGATCAGTGACGTGATATTTCCCTTGTAAAATTTGGAACTTGGTCGTCATAGCCATTATTAGGGCGGCGCGGGGTTGGTTTGTTTACATACCCTCGTCACCTTTTATTGATTGTTTCTGCGGGTTGCTCCTTTCTGAGTCTGTTCCCTCCTCGCTCTCTAGGTATTCATGGCCGTCGTCATTCTCTATGTCTTCGTCCTTGTCCAGACCTTCACCAGCCGTTGCCGCCTTCTCATCTTCAAGCTTGCGATATTTCCTCCTACTCTTCTTGGCAGAACTGGCTCTCTTCTTCCGTTTTACCTCACCAACGACGGATGCTCGGCTCTCGCTACCCCGGGCCATATCGTCCAATTTGTCGGCTAGCAATTGACGGGCAATGGTCCGATTTTGACTCCGCGATCGCGTGGCTTGGGATTTGACAACGATACCAGTCGGAATATGTTTGAGTTGAACAGCCGAATTCGTTTTATTCTAGAGGGGAAAAGCGGGAGCGGCGTTAGTCCATGCGGGAGTTTGCGCCATGTAGGAGGGAGGATTATGGGGGTGTGTGAAATGAAAGGAATAGACAAAGGACAGCACGGACAATCTTCTGACCACCTGGGCCACTGCCTTTTAGGAAAGATTCCTCAATCTCATCTTCGGGAGGTGGTTTCGGTCGTGGAGGGAGTTGGGTTTGCTTTTGTTTTAATAGGGGCGGGTTGTTGGTGGTGCTGAATTGTTGTCGTTGTCGTTGTCGTTGCGCGAAGCAGAAGCGGGTAAGGGATGGAAGTGTGAAGAGGGTTGTTGTTCGTCTCATGTTCGGGGTGACCGGCACCGGTGGTCTATAGATTATAATATATATATATATATGTGTGTGTAGATAAAAAGCTGGTTGCGAGTTATTAGGAATACATGTTATTTATGGCTTATATGTGTAATGTGTAGGTAGGTATGTATGTTGTGTTACTACCTACATACTTTTCTTTTATGATTGTATGTATGTACGAGTAGGTGCACTTTAGTTGTTGTGCGCTAGTACTCGTATGCAGTTCAAAGCTCTAGATGAGGTCAGTGCATGTACACGCATGCCCACCTACTAACGGTACGCTTGTGGTCCGTATTTAGCGTCTCGGGACGGTGGGGGGTGGAAATTGATGAGGACACGAGGGTTTAAAAAAAAAAAAAAAAAAAAAAGGCTTTATGAGTAGAGATGCTGCTTTTTTGATTTATATTTCTAATCCGTCCTGTGAAACGACCTTTTGGTGATTCTATCTCGGTCTGTTTGTAGATACTTGTAAGGTTATGTTAGTTGATAAACCGTTGGATTTGCGCCTCAATTTAGCCTGGCATACGTCGGCCGTACTTGTAGTTTCACACGCACACCTAAAAACCTACCCTAGAGCTTCCCAGGTTAGGTAAGTACTTAGGTAAGTAATTCTAGCGTCAGGAGTCGACGCGTATTCGGTACTTACCTACATGTAATTAGGTACCTAGTTCGAAAGTTCCCCTGGATTTTAATCGGTTGGCAGGCAATGCATGTGTCGTGTTGTAGTCGGACAATTAATTGTTTAGGGGTCTCTTTTCTCTTCCACCTAACAAATTAACCTAAACCTCAAATTACTTACTTACCACAGTCGTCTTGTCTGTCTGTCTGGACACCTTTAAAGATCTGACTTTGCTTGATCAATTAATTAATCAATCAATTAATTAGTTTGTTGGTCGCATATCTCGACGACGAGAATTGATTACAAGGATTTCTTTCTTTCTTTCTTTTTCGGAAAAAGAAGAAGGATTCAAATCTATCCCTCCCAGCCACGACCACGACGACGACAAAAAAAAAACCGTTTCCAGTCACCTCTATCCATATCTTCGCTCGCCCGCAGCAGTCCTTCTTTCCCTAGACGACGACTACCTGAAATCAAAAGAAAATCCCTAAAAAGAAAGAAAAAGAAAAAGAAACAGAAAAAGAATGGAGTGGAGGACCAAAGAACCAGAGAACCAATCGCTATTCCAGCGTTTCGGTCGCTGGCTCTCGTTGAAACAGTATCAGATCGAAGTCACTTTTGGCGTGTACATGTTTACGCCTACAGAGAAATTCGTTTTCTGTACGTTTTTTTTTTCTTCCTTTCTTTCTTTCTTCCCCTTACATACATACATACACACACAACAGCCCCCCCCCCCCCCTTTCGTGTGTCCATCTATCTATCTATCTAAACTAACAGGTTACGCAAAAACCTGACACAGGGTCATTCGTATTCCTCCTATCAGCCCTAGGCTCCATAGCCACGATCCTATACCTACCACAACACATCGTCTTCGTGCTCAGCCGTGCCTGGTTCTACGTCAGTGGTGGAGAGGGTGGTGGTGGTGTTTTCGATCCTACTACGGCAAGCAGTAGTGTTGTTGTTGTTGCTGCTAAGAAGGCTTTGATTTCGTCGCTTACGGAGACCACTACGATTGCTGCTGCTGCTGCTGCTACCACTGCTGAGGAAATCCTTCGCGAATTATAAAGTGCGGACCAAACGACGGCTTGGCTCTCCGGGGAAGAGCGAGGTAATGATGATGGGATGTATGGATGGATGGATGGATGATAATAGTTTAATGTTTAATCAATCAAATACAAGAGATGGAAGAGACGAAAGACGAAAGACGAAGGGCCCCTGCGCATCACCCGGGCATTTACACAGAAAATATGAGTATACGGGGCGTCGGCGTCGGCGTCGGGGGCGTGAAAAATGTTGGTTTCAGGGATAGCGGTTGGTTTTACTGGATCCGTGGAGAATGGGGGATATATTTATAGAAGGGGAAGGCTGGCACGGACACGGCATTGACACCTAACTTGAGGGTGAGCTAGATTTTCCCGCAGTGAAAATCAATAGTCTGGGCGGATAAGCCTTTCCACAAATGCAGACTGATATATTTTATTAATGCTCAATGTTGGAGACTCGATAGACCCTAAGTGAACTGTCATCCCCCGCAACGGCCAGCTCGCTGGAGTTTGCTAATGGCCTCCATGATAACTGCAGGACAGGTTTTGTGAGACAGAGCCTATAAACGTGTTAGCTAGGTTAGGTAGGTAGGTAGGTAGGTAGGTAAGGTAGGTATAACGGCTAGGTCAACTTACTGAGGACGTAAACTGAAATCCGACGAGACAGCCAAAGTAGCCCCGTCAATAAAGTAGATGGAGATCTTGCCCACTTCCGTCCCAACGGCGAGGACAAAGTTACCGGCACCATTCATGCGCGGCAAGAAATCTATGGCCGTTACCGGATGAGTCTGCGCGATGGTATTTATGCATGAAATATCCGAGTCCGAGTCCTTGCGCCATATCTTTACCGTCTTATCACGTCCCGCGGTAGCAAAGACGAGCGATGACGATCCAGGCGCCCAGGCAGCGTCGAGAATCATACGCGTATGTCCCTTGGGGTTAGCCTGCAACAGCTTGTAGCCTTGCGGTTTCTGCTCGCTCGCCTGACGCTCGAAAACGGCCCATTGCCGGTCTCGACCGACGCTCAATAGATACCGATCGTCGGATGAGAAACGCAGACGCGTCGCTGTCAGAGAATGGGCTATCAATGGGGGTTTGAGCTCGGTCCATCGACCTGTTTCGAAGAGACGGATGACGGCGTGGTTGAGCGAACTGGCTTTGCATGCGCTGGCTACAATGTCCCCCGCGTGACTGACGGCAAGACAGGAGATCTCGTAGCCGTGTCCGTAGAGTTTCTCCGTCTCGGGCCAGAGCGTGTGTCGCGAGAGACTATCCTCAAAGGGTGGATGGTCGATTTCGAGGGCGGACCGACGCACGGTCGAGCCCGGGTCGAGTGCATCGCGGTCTGTCTCTGGGTTTATAGCAGCAGCGGTGGCGGCACCAGTATCGAGCTCGACGTCGTCGTCGTCGACGGCTTCGATGGCTTTGTTTGAAAGGCCTAGGACAGGCATATTGGCCGCGTCGGGCATGGCGTCGACTCCGCCCGCGCTGATTCCGGATAGACGGCTCAGGAGTTTCGCGACGGCCTTGGGCTCGTCGAAGACGCGCATCAGCTTCTCGTCGGCGCCCGACACGAATTGCGTGTTTCCGAGCGCGTCGATGCAGTTCAAATCGTATCCGTGGATCTGCGGCCGCGCCATCTCGTGCCATGTCTGCAGGTCCGCGCCCTCTCTCTCCCACGTCGCGTGTAGACGCGTCGTCTGATCCGCGCTGGTCGAGAGTAAGTAGTCGCCGTTTTTCGCCCACGAGATACCCGTCACGGCGCGCGTGTGGCCGCTAACGCCGATCCGCTGGGTCCATTGATCAAGTCCCTCGTTATAATCCCATACGCGCCAACTCCCGGTCCGTCCGAGACAGGTCACGGACGTGCCGTCCGGCGACCAGAGACCTGTCCAGAAACCTCCCGTGCTACCCGTCGCCGTGGTCGCGCCTTTCTCCCGACTGATCTCGCCCAGACGGACGTTGGTCAACCAGATGCCCGACGAGGGATCAGCCTCCCATATAGCGAGCGTGTTATCCGCCGACGTAGACAGCAGCTGCGGTTTCCCCGTGGTCCGGCTCGCGAACCATTTAGCGCTGTAGATCCAATCATCGTGGCCGAGAAGAAGCGCCTCGAACGTGACGGTGTAATCTCTCCCCGCGGCCTTGAGCCTATGCGCTTTATTCGACGGTGATTTCCCCGGCAGATATGCGCCCAGCGACGGGTCGGCGCCATCGGCCATGGCGGCAGGTAACTCGGTGCCGCGGTGGAATCGCCAGAGACGAATATACTTGTCCTGACTAGCAGAAGCCAGTATCAGATCCGACTGTTCCTCGGCCGACTCCCACGTAAAGTCCAGAGACCGGATCCATCCCTCGTGTCCGGCCAACGTCGCCTGCAGCTGGAAATCGGCATCCCTCTTTTCGGCGACAAATATCTGCAGGATATCCCGCGTGCCGGCCGCAGCAAGCACCAGCGGGCCTTCTTCGTCCCGGTCCAGCTTGCCGAGGGCAATGTCCAAGGGGAAGAACTTGGGTTTCGGATGAATAGTCTGTAACACGCGGGCCTCCTTGCCGTCAAATCCCCATACTTTGATCGAGGCGTCCGCGCCGCCGGTGGCAAAGATGCAGCGTCCTTTTGCGGATAAGACGGATATGCAGTTAATCGCTGCCGTATGCTCTTTTAGGGTATGAGCACAGCTCACGGCCCCGTCCGGTGAAAATGACCATATCTTGAGGGTATGGTCATGTGAGCCACTGAGAAGATATGTCTGGTCCTGGTCCTCGGTTTTCAAGGAGAGGAATTTTATAGCCTTGACTGTGTCCGAATGTCCGGTTAAAAGACTTGTGATTCCCCTTGGGTGTGAGTCCTGTTGATATGGTCAGAAAATTAGTATAAATAAAGAGTATGATTAGACCCTAGATCTTTTCCCTTGTTCTTTTTCTTAATTGGTTTACCCAAACCATTTATCCTTCTCATATATAATATATATATATATATATATATTTTGCCTTTTTGTTTAGAACAGAAAAGTCTGGGGGGGGGGAATGAATAAAACCTACGTGTGGCCGCCACAGCGCGATATTGGAGTCTGCGCCGAAAGCTATCAGACCATCTTGGCTCCAGTCGGCCACGGCAGTCTGTCTGTTGGCGCCTATGGAAAGGTACTCAACTTCCGTGGTATCTTCTTGGCTCATAATTTATTTCCTTCCTCTTTTTATTTTCTCTTTCTTCCCGTCGAACCCAAATTTCCGACTTGTTATGATAATCAAGCACGGTTTAACTACCACAAACTGGTATGCAGCTTTCACATGATTGGACCAAATTTTCGAAAAATCGACCCCTCCATCCCCCCTCCACCCCTCCAAAATAGTTCGGACAGCTGCTGGATTGGTCTGCCACCTGTGTTATAGTATAGGGTAGGCTTTCCCGTACATTTTTGGTATGGGTTTCAATGCACCGAGCCAACGACCGACCATAGGTGACAGTGCTATCCATTCAAGATACCTACCTTAGTCATTCTTGAAACGTCGACTTTGGTTGTATTCCATTACACCTCTGTCGTACTGTTATTCTTACATTGCAATATAATTAGTCTACTCCTTTATGGTCAGGGGATGCTGTGATTATACACCTTGGGTAGGTACGAGTATATTGTTTCGAATAACGGGTGTCGGTTCGAAATGTCGTTGGCGTGCCATAATTCTAAACCGCCAGACATAACCCAACAAGACATATTTGTTTCCGAAACGGTGTCACGAAAGACACCTATGCAGATATTCGGAAGAAGCATAATGCTCATTGTGTGAAGGCTTGTCGCTACACCCGCCATATCCACACGTTAAAAGCGTCTTGAGATAGTGTCAGGGGTGAGGTACCTAGCACATTGACGAGAAATAGCTCACGGTATATTAAACGCCAAGACGTTTTTCAATGGACGGAATAATTCTTTTCAAGATCGACGGATATATGAGATTGGGCCATGTAAGTAATGCGTTACACGACCGGTTCGCAAGGCACGAGAGAGAAAGGTTCGTCCGAGGATATATCCTTAGTTATTAAGTACTAAGTAGTTACACGTACCTGTAGGTAGGTGAATCAGGTGGTATGCCGCATGCTCTATGCTCACTCACCATCTGGACGGCATTGGCCTTCGGTCTGAGATGGAAATCAATATCATGACCGACAAGTCGCCTCTTGTCTCGCCTCGTCATGCATGTCCTGACCTCACTGCCATCCCTCTGCTCAGGCTCAAACTCACACCAAGCTGCACAACCCCAATGATCTGATCCCATTTATAAACAGAAGGGTTGGCGTGGATTCGCTTATGCCATCTGTCCCTCCGAGTACCGTTGTTAGCCGCCATATGCCAATCGACCAGCTAGTCATGATGATTCAATACGTCCATGCCGCATGAATCTGTAGTTTCGCAAAAGTGTAGGGCTCATGGTGAGGGGAGGGGATGGGCATATTTCCATTGGTCATTTCTTGGGGAACATGTCATGCCTTTTCTTATTCGTGACGCAGGTATAGCTCAGGGAGAAAAAAAACCGGCATAGGGACATGGAGCAGACGAGGGACAAGGGGTGTATGCAAGGTTAATAAATTGGGCCAATGGTATGTAAACCCCTGCAGTGCGGACAGGGGGGAGTCAGACACCTTGGCCTATCCAAGGTGCCTCTCGTCTGATCTGCATGCAGCGAGCATGCGTTCGTTATATCCAATCTTGAGGTTTATAGTACGACACGTGTAGTGAGGGCACTGGAGCGAGCGCGCCAGCCCGTGTATTGAGTAGGTAGGTAAAACCTGTAGGTACTTCGTAAAGCTTGTGTGGACCCTCGGTTCGTACTCGAGGAATAGCTTTAAATGCAGACACGTCCGATTCGATAGGGGGAACCTTGCTCGAGCGGCACGGTCTGACTGTTACGACGGGCGTTTTGCATAATGAGATGTCAGTGTTGATCCAGACATGAGCTGAGAGGTGCTGAGGGTGTTGTTTTACTCCTTCAAGTACAGCAAAAGGGGGAGGTGAGACAGCATGCTACAACAGACCTAGGGGCCCCTTATTGCACTCGCGTAACACGATGCTAATTCTCGCTTCCACGTTAGGTCTCGTACCTCGCTCGACATGCGCCGTTCGAAGACGTGTAAACTCGTTCGCTCTGCGGATTTCGGCTAGACTCCCTGGTAGAGTCGCATGCATGTTGCTCGATCCGGAAGCGTAGGTGATGAATGCAGCCAACTGATGACCATCGACAGAAATAACCACCTGAGTGATACCCGACTTACACTTAGAACAAGGAGTCGATGAAAACATATCGACACCTCGAGAGTAAAATACGCATTCAGTCAACTGATAGACAGCGCCCTGAGTATACAAGACTATTGGTTTCGCCGCTTATACCGTTAAAGGCCGGGAGGAAATCTCCACACATCTGTGTGAGACGGCATATCTAGGTAGATAACCAACCCGCGACCTGCCAATTCGAATAGCAAGCCGTAACCAACGAGGTTTACTATCGCAGCTGGTCCTCACTGAAATGCTCATGAAGGGCTGGTAAAGACGGAGAGTTAGCAGTTCCCTGCCGGATACATCAAGTTGCAGAAATTCGGGGCACGACATAGGTCGGTTGCATGCAGGGAGCGAGAGGGTGCCGGTCTATCGTCATCATCTGACGATACCTCTTGCATGTTCCGACCAGAGTATCTCCATTTGAGAAGGGTTCCATATGCCGTAATTCTGAGCCCCCTTGTTGCCTTGTTGCCTTGTCCATACTGCAATTGTCCCAGTCGGGTTACCCCGCCCAGGAACATCATCTCGTGGTGGGCTAACTGGTGGTCCGATCCGTCTCCCGTGTATTGTATAACGAATAATGCTCAATGCTTACGACATCGGGCCTGTGCCCCTCCTAGAAAAGAGTGAACGGGAGTTGCGTTGAGGGTTGCATGCATAAAGATTGTGCTGAAAAGAGTAACGTATGTTGAGGGCGACTTTCCACCCG
Source organism: Poronia punctata (assembly GCA_022579005.1). Lineage (NCBI taxonomy): Eukaryota > Fungi > Ascomycota > Sordariomycetes > Xylariales > Xylariaceae > Poronia > Poronia punctata. The sequence goes on from MU401545.1 coordinate 117,773, forward strand.
CGAACAACCATACTTGGTTCTTTTGGAAGTCCAATAGGCTTGGCCGCACCAGTCATGACCTGCAAATCGATTGGAGTCTCCGAGTGAGCGCTCAAAGATGGAGCAGCATTGAACCATATTTCACGTTTGAAGATGGCAATGCTGATTGGGGTTGATATTCTTGGCAGCCTGCAGTGTTGCACGCCTATCGGTATCTCGAACCAGGGTCATCAATGGGTAGTGGATGATATGCGTTCTCATCATAACCTCCGTGACATGTAGTGGTAACGGGGAGGGATGGGGACGGGGGGCGGGTGACATTAGGCCCCTCATAGATAATAAATCTGTACCGGTGCCCGTGTTTCATCTCTAGGTCAGTCACTTTTTTCTCCTAGCTTCGGTATCCTATTCCCCACCACGAGTAGTATTCAGGTGAGACGGAACCGGTAGTTGCCGAGTTTGGGTTCCAGGGTTTCGGTATTTGCGACCTCTGCGACCTCTGCGACCTCGGCGCAGAATACATTCGCCGGCTCACTCTTGGATAGGCATTGGAGAGCAATATGGTGCCTCCAATATATGCGCAGCTCAGCTCAAGTCCAAATATTTGCCAGGTGCGAGATGTAGTAGTACTCGGTAGCAGACGTACAAGCAACTTTATGTCCCACAAGAGGAAGATGATTTGGTTTCAGACAGTATCTCAAGGGTATTCGTTGACGGGAATAAACGTGAGCCCGTCGATAAGCTCGCCAGTCAGTAAAGCCCATAAGGGGGCAACGTTTTGTGTAGTACCGTACCTGTTTGGACTCTTTATATATATGAACATGGCATCTAGAGCTGTGATGCTACATATTTCCTGGGGTGCCCACCAGACGACGGCCCAGTACCGAGGAAGTACGTGGATTGCGGAAATATGTCTACAGCAATGTAATATGTAAACCACAGCGTAGTGGATGGATACCTTGGGTACATCACCCGGCATTCCCCGAATCGACGGTACTCGACGGTACTCGACGGTGTTCGACGGGTTCGAGACGGGATAACTGAGAACCGTGCAAAACGTCCATTAAGACTTGTCACACTCTACCCGAGGCGTGTTTCTGATAGTGTAGGCGAGTAGATGGCCTCTAGAACTGCAATATCGAATATACGACATATGGCGTACTCAATGGGAGAGTTACTGTATATTGTCCAGGTGCCAATTCAGAAAGACAAGTGGCAGGGCTGCAACGTTGAGTGCGAGATCATGCCCGGCTCGAAGAACCCACTCGACCGTAGTTTAAAAGACCAGATTTCGTGCCTGAACGAAGTTGGGCTGTGTATCCACACAACGTCACGCTTTCGAGTAACATTGTGTTGATGTATTTATTATTCCGAGGTTCAACAGAGGGGCGCTTTCTTGCCAAGGTAGGTGAACGTTGACGCCGTACCTACGGCTGGATACGTAGTAAGTGGGCCGGGGTGTTGTCCCGACTCCCGACATTCTGTCTGGGCACTGCCGGATTCGGCCCGTTAATTTTTATCTTCATCTCTAGGCACCTAGTAGAAGTTCACGTGGCTGCCGGGGTATAATGGGATATTGGACAATTTGGACTAGAGAGCAAGTCCGGATCTCATTGGAAGCTGGTAGGAACTGGTTGGAAGCATGAACAGGTCCGTAACCGGCCGATTAGCCGCTGATGATGCAGGGCACATGAGCATGTCCCCTGTGCCTCTGCCCAATGCTATCAAGGCCTGGACCTACGTATGTACTGTACCTACCTTGAAGGGTCCAAGGCATTGGAAGCTCAGTGTGCATATTGGTGGTGATTAGTGGTCGACTATATGAGTAGGTACGAGGTCTGTCCTTGCTCTTGGCTTCCGCTGACTGATAGGAAAACTAGTATAAATTGGAGGTCTATAAGACAATATTGCATAGGAGTAGTTCCACTTCAGGCTCAACGACTTGTCTTGCGGATCTAGTTGGGCATCCGAACTAATTGGCTACGGCGGTTGATCAATGTGATGATATGCAAGGTGCTGCTTGCTCGCGGTAATATTGATGACTGCGCAGGGATGATGAAAGCCTGTGATGGGAGGGGAACAGGATATAAGGTCAGGCACATCTAGTCTATCTGGTGAGCCGAAAGACAAGCGTGCGTGTAGATAAGGGAAGAGAGGCGAGCAATGCAGATTGAAGATTTTGAAAAAAAAAAAAAAAAAAAAAAAAATCAATATGTCTTATAATAGAAAGAACTACCCTGCCCGCATACATGCATACCTCAAGTAGGTACCTACATCGTACTTCCTTTTCGCATTACCAAATGTTCCACTGATACATTAACGTACTCGTACACCCGAACAGATAAGGCTTGGCGTACATTTTACATCTGTTCAGGGTCAGGCTTGGTTTTGGCTCACCTCTCGGCATGTAATTAGCTACACGTGCACTTAGGTACGCGTAGATAACACAAATACCTACATACTCGTAAGTGGCCGGAGACCTTTTACATACATCTCTTGAAGGATGGCAATTCTTTTGCAGAGGTTTCATTACAAAGTACCTAACCTTAGCTAGTAAACTGTTGCAAATCCTAGGTGAATCCCTACATCCCAAATCTCGTTTTCTGTATCGCAGTCTCATTGCTCAAGGCGTTCAGGATTAAATGGTCCTACTCGACAACAGTTTACTTATACATAGTAGAAGATAGATATTACAAGAAAATATAGGTAAATCGTGGCTTGTAAGGGAGCTAACGCGTTCTTACTGGTCTGTCATTCTCTTAGTCGTCCGTGATGCCATTCCCGTTCCCTAAACTACCTACTCTCGTGTTACTAACCTCTTACCTTCTTGTTATATAGACCTAAGCAGGTCCTACCACCCCTGACCATAGGAGCGTCGGTACTGCGATGGTAATTTGCACCTTTCCAGCTCTATTCCATTTCGACGAGCAGAGATGAGTGGGTTTGCCCCGGGCGTGCATAGAAGTAGCCTCTGGTCCATTAATGACCTGGCGCGTGATGGCGACAAGTGAAACGCGTCACGAAAACGAGCGTAAGGTTGGCGGACTTCCGTTTTGGCCCTGGTATATAATATAGCAGGCCAGTAAGTAGGTCTTTCACAAGTCGCAAGAGGAGGCCTGAGTTGGAATCGTCACTAGCTAGCCCCTTTAAATTTGGTGTAAGAAGCGCCCCTTTGCCATTTGTTGTCAAGGGACTTCCCAGTTAACGTGCATTGGGCGGGCGCATGCCCGAGAAAGTCTACCCAAACATCATATCTTATGGACAGGGGACGTTCTGAAATAGTGCGATCAGAAATATGAGGCTTTGCTACTTACTAGGAGGCGTTTATTCGTTTATAAGAATCCCAGCCCTTAAAGCTTTCCCTCTAAGCGCTCTAAGCGGTCACATAACTAGTCGCTTCTGTTATTATCTTCTAGCCCTGAGGACTACGCGATCATGAGAGTCGAGAGAGGATGCCCTCTAGGCCCAACTTCGAGAGATGGAGCTGCAAAAGATTGCATAGATATGTCGAAGTTTTGGTCCGGAGCCCCCGGGATACCGGTAATGGGCTCTGGCATCCGATATTGGAGTTTCTCAAGCCACGGTTACCTGGTCACAGTGAGTCGCAGGAGGTACCTCACAAAGTCGCCATGGCTCTACGTGTTGCCAGCCATCGGTATAACACCTGCCAATCCAACAGCCTCATCTCATAAGGATTGTAACGAGGGCTTCCGCAACGGCGTGGCCATGCCTATTGACTAGGAAAGGTGAGTCATTCGAGGTGCTGTTGCCCGCGAACCACGCTTTCTTCCGTATAGGACCACTAGGCACCTGTCATGTTTCGCCCTCGACGCTGTTGTCTTCTCCTTTGGGTAGTCGTAAGGCCGCTGAACCGCCTTCCTTGGCCAGGCCTGACGACGAGGTTTTTTCCCTTTAAAAAAGCCCCAGCCGTTTTCTCCGGCCATACCTGCCTTGTACTGCGAGTAATGGTAGAGGAAGTTGAGAGGAGACCTTTACTGATAAGGCTCTAATTCCACGTCTATCCGTCAGTAACTGCAATGGTAACATAAAGCGTAGGATGCAGGATGCATCGTTTCGAGTGGCGTGGGACGCATATTGAAGCCCGAAAGTTTTAAAAACTTGCCTTGACCCCTAGCTAGTATAGTAGACCTATGGGGTTCTAGATTGCTTTGGCCTACAGCTTTTGGGAGCGAATTCTCTTATCTGTCTCTGAGGTTAGGGGAACCATGAGACAAGGCCTGTTGATATTAACAACTTATCAAATTAGCTAAAAAGCTGGTGAGTCACCAAGGTCTCGTCTCGCAGTGGTTGTTTCTTTGAACTACCAATATCCCAGCTGGCCCCCGTCGACGCCTGTGGTGATTGCATCAGTCCACTGGGACGCTTGCTCTTGTCAAGAGAGCCCTGGATCTGTGATAGGTATAATATTGTAGTAGACGACTGTTGACTGCTGTCTGAAGAATACGTTATAAGATGTACTCGTAGGTTATATAGACTACTTGTGCAATGACGCGACGATCCTGAAGAACTTGGCCAAAATATCTTGTACGGTCACGATTCACCGCGCTGGTACAGGGAGGGGTGGGTTAATGGTGTCAAATACCTTAAACACTGTGTCTATGGTAACGTTACTCAGCACATGTTATAAATGCGGCATTAAAATGGGTTGGTCGTCTGCTTGTCCTGCAACATGTGAAGCTTCGTAACTGATCAAATACATATTAAAACAAAATCTCAGGGTTTTGCTTCTAATCGTTTTAATGGTTACCATGCTCTTTGTAGGTTGCACAAATTTGACCAGCCCAGTTTACGCATTTAAAACCGGTCTAGCTGAGGTGAGCCGGCAACGCTGACGCTGGGCAGGCACAGGCTGTGTGGCTGCATAACCGAACTGAAGCATATGGGTTATGTAATTCTCAAGATTCATACTATCTACGTGTACACGTACACGTACACGTGCACGTCAGGCATCATCACCTATCTAAGGTTAAGATAGAGTTAGACGGCGTAGGTTAGAGATTCTGCGCATCTTGAGGTAGGTAATAAAATTCGCAGATGGGGAGTCTCCACGGAGTTACAAACCGAAGCCAAAAAAAAAAACGTGTAGATATTACCACGGCACACGTTATCTTGGAGCCGGGACCCACAGTACTCATTTTAATTCGGTGCTCGCCTTGACATCGATTCGGCAAACCAGCGTTTATTACGTACCTCCGCTCGGCGTCGGCGTCTAACGTCTCAGCCTTTATCAAAACTTTGAACTATATTGTACGGTATATATGTCAGGCAATCTTGCTTGCTTTGTTGAACTCCCACAAAGTATGGTTGGCCTTGCCCAATATTGGGAAGTTGTTGAGGGTTCATTTGCAGTTTTACTCCAATGATGTACACGTAGAACGGAACCATGGCCTACGTCATTAGTGCATTCCCCCTCTACACCTACTTCCCGCATAGAGATAGCCGCATACCTAACCTATGCACCTTGTCGTTGAGACGGGCGTTAGGAATAGACTTTATGTAGGTACACGTAGGTTCAGTCAGAAGAAGTCTTGGTAATCCATCGTGCCTGGATAATACCTGCTATGGTAGGAACTGCATAGTAGGTAAAGCGTTCCTCTGACCGAACCGGAGATGTTCCCGTAAAGCAGTCTATAACTCTACTACCATGACGAAAAGTGTCTAAAGAAGGTAGACAGATAAAAATAATTTCTAGTCTCGAGGTATACCAAAATATACTTTTGAATCCTGATCGTTGAAGCTTTGTTGTGGCCTGATAATAAAGATGTTACGGTAAAAGTGGCTATACGTAATAGGTAGGTTAGCAGGGGAGGTGTTAGGACGTACCCTGTACGAGTAGGTACGCCCGTTTTACACGTACATTTTTTTGTCACCCGCGTGACTGGGTAGGTATGCATAGTATAACCTTAAAGTTCCTAGACTCCTTTTAAACATTGAATAGGTACTGTGTATATCCGTTGCAGCGGATATACAAAAACCGACTGCCTGGTTATACGTGGTGCTAACGACTTTAGGCTTGATTTCCATTGGGTCATCAAGCCTGTGATCAACATCCCGACACAGATATCGTTCGGAATTGGGTGCGCGGGAAAATCAAACTGGTAATTACGGCATGGCGGATTGATGACAAGGTACCGGCTAGTGGAAGGTAGTATCATGATGCAATCCAAGATCTCGCCTGTCACCTGCTAGGCGTGTTTAGAAGCTTGTATCCTTACCCATGACTTTTGGTGATAGACCGATACCTAGCTGCCGGAAAACTATGGCGAACAGCCACGGCTACCTAAGCGAGCTTCGGCACGCTCGAGGACTTAGACGAGGTAAGATTGTGTGGGACAACGTTGCGCTGGCTGAGAATATGCCAAATTTCAGGAACTACAAGGTTAGATGTCCCTGATCGGTGTCTAGTTCTACTTAATAAACTAGGGTTAGTGTAATGGATTCTATTTGCTATGAGCGAGTGACTCTGTACTTGCTGTCCTTCGCTGGGATATGTTGACTTCGCGCTTCCAAAAGGGGATTTCTAATAATACCAGCATCCCCTTAGTTTCGACTTCATGATGTTACTTACTGGCAAGGACCGAAAAGGAGAAGGCCACTACATCCATGTAGCACGGCAAGATTCCCGGAGCGGTATGGGCATTGAGTATACGATATGCATATTTGGTTCTACAGGACAGGGCGAAGTGTGGATGCACAGCATGACGAGTCTATCGTGACAACCCCCTATGGTCTCCCTTTGTTGAATGCTCTCTGATAACAGCACCAATAGAGCCAGCCTTATTTATCCTCCCAATGAGAGAGAGTCTGCGGAAAAATAAACAAGAGCGACGCTATGGACGGAAAGTCTCTCACTTTCGTCGTATCAGCTTCCGTGACATGGCCACGATGGTTTCCTTTGGGCGCAAAGTGTTGTTGGGATAATTGTATACACGTATGATTCCGGCATAGTAATTACGATGGCGCCCCAGTCTCAGAATCTAATTGGTGATTTGCAGGAATAATTATGGGGCGCCGATCACCAATGGGAGTGCCCAGCTACGAAGAAACGAGGGGTTGCTCACAGGTGACAGAGTGGTCTGTGTTCGTGAGACTCGTCGGCCTTTTAACATGGTAAGCACGAGCACATGTCTTGATTCTGCTTGGCACCTCTATCCTGATAGACAAAATGCGTAGCAAATACGCAAGTTTCAGACGGAAATGTTAAAGACATACGTGTATATGCCACTTGATATATATACAGTGCATTTGCACAGGGAGAGGGGTAATATTTGAGCTTGGGTATGCATCAATTGGCAAGCTACCTACTACCTAGTACTCATCCAACTCGCTCCTGTTATTTGTACGAGTATACATAAGTGTCTATGCACCCTAAAGGTTGATAACTAATTAGTACCTGGCTTGGGCCAAGCCATAGACAACATCCTACAGCTTTGACAGAAATAGGCAATGACAGGGAAAGAGTTTTTAGGTCAACCCAAAGCGCCGGGTCCCGTCGAAAAGGGTGCAACGTCTTCCTCAAGGTACGAGTAGATCTATATTCGGTCCTGTCCCACCAGAGGTCAAATGTAGCGCTCCAGACAAATTTTTTAAATCCTTTGCAGAATTCTCTGTTGAAGGAGGCACATGAGCAAGCAGCTTCGACAAGCCCAGCCAGTCAATGTCTAGCCCCGCGTCTGCATGTTCAGCGCTCAGGCACAGGTTTCACTTTAGTTGGATATCCTCAAGAAGATTAGGGCTTAGGTAACCGCTCTTATTGGTCGTCCTCTCACTTTGTCTTAAAGGGTCTTGGAAGAAGCCTACTCCGCCACTTTCCCACTATCGTCCCTGAAAGAGCGACGGCAGCTCGTGTTTGGCCTGGCAAGACATCTATAGCGATTGTAAGCTATTGGGATGAGATAGGTACTCATCAAATTAGACGAGGATTCTCTCATTTGTCCTGCTAACAGACGAACGGAGCGCTATCGCGACTGTTTGAAAAGACCACAGGACATGGATCGGTGGATTCAAGACCTTTCGACTTCGGGTGGACTTTGAAGATATGGCGCGGTCGATTTACCAAATACTTATAAAAGAAATACAGAGAAGATATACATACGAAAAGAAGGGATATCGTAGGCATGCCAAGTGTTACGAGTGCGCTACCTGTAGTTGAAATTGTGGTGCTCTGCTCTGTTGTGCTGGAAACTGAAACGGCGTTGTTTGGAAGTAGGAGGTACCTGTGGGTGGATACCTTACCAAGGTACCTGAGGTTGGTGGAACCGGACACCTTTACCCCACTTCCAGCCGCCCACATCTGGTTAACAAGCGCTAGCGCTTGTGGTCAGCCTTAATCAACGACCACAGGTAGGTACCTATCTAACCTATTCCATACCGTAGCTACTGTTGTTACCTCCCACAATAACAAAGTATACAGAGTTTTAATGGTGTTATATACGTATGTATAAACTTGTGGTGAGGCTGACGCGAAACCGTTTTGAAATATTGCTTCTAGTCTGGCTGGCTTTGGCTTTGGTTCCGAAAGCACCGTGAGCTGCAGATGCCGCTCGGCTTTAGCCTTTCGTGGTTCGCCAGGCGGTTGCGGCTGGGAGCGTGGTATAGGTAGGTGCCCCAGGGAGCACCTGCAGTTTCATGGCGCTGGTTAGCAGCTCTCAACGGAGAGTGACGATAAATGGTACCTACTTAGAGGGAGTAGGCCACATACATTTATACGATAGGAGCAATGCCGAAATCTAGGAGATTGGGCTGTTATACTACAATACCTACTGGGAGATGGGTGGTGGCCGAGTATCCGGCTTTGTGGTTATCGTCCCGGCCGGTGCGCACGGTCAGAGGATATTTCACAAACAAGGTACTGCAATCTTTATTTCGACCGTCTAGCAACATAATCATTGGTATTAGCTTCATCACCGGTATCCGTGTATACACGGACCCTTGGGATCCAACAAGTGACGCCTTGTATGGCCTGTTTGGTCATTGAGTTGGGTTCATCAACACTCCGCTCTATCTAGTGGCTGCCCAGACACGATCGCGGTGAGCGATTAGCGAGCGACAATACCTTTTGTACAAGGGTAGCTGTGACACGTTCGTTTGACTGGGCCCTACTCGTACGCTTCGGCAGGGATTCCACTACTGATAGGTATGTCGAAACAGCCCCATACCACACTAGATCGGCGTATCTACGTGTAATAAGTCAGGGAAGTGGTATCGTCAAGATTTTGGGTAACGACCTTGGGAGATTCTATGCCCAGGGCTGAGATGCTAACGGGTTGGGTTAGGTGGGTAGTTTTCTATCTTGTAAGTAGATACCACGCCTGCTTATTTGACCTAAATGAAGTAAATCTCTATCCATTTGTGTATAAAAATCTTTACAGACCGGAATATTTACACTGCGTGGAATTCTACGAATCTATTGACGCTTTCTAAGGCCCTGTCGGCCGAATAAGAAGCTGATTAGTTATGATTCACACTGAACAGCATTGCTCTGAGCTTCCCCCCATGATAGTCCGGTTGATGTTTTACGTAGTAATTAAAACAGCAAGCGCAGCTTTTGCACGTGTTTATAACTTGCCTTGATATATTATATATCTAAACAAGCATTGCCATATAGAAACTTGAAACACAAACCCTGTGTTAAATCAATATATTTTCCTTATGTAAGAGGTGCAGTTGTTATATGATTATGTTTGTACGAGTAGGTAGGTCCTGGTTAAAGGATGGAAGCAATTACAACTCGTACGTGTACTTGCCTCGCAGTAATCTTAACCCAGGCCCAGTTTGTGGATTTTATATCTGCTTTCATCGTGTATAGGGACATACCTATAACATTTGCTGATGACCACCTGCACTGAGATGCTGCAGCCAAGACTGCCCCACTTCGGTGCATTTCAGACCCAATGAGCTGCCATGATAGTTCGAGAATCAGTCGCCTGACCTGAAGAAAGTACAAGTCTCATGCGTAAAGTACCTCAATTCTGCAGGAAAGTACCTCCCTTGGGTATCTTGTTAGCCTGCATCCCCCCAACAAAGCCTAGGTGTCTAGCGAATTAGGCGCACATCAGGATACTCTAGCGCCCACGGCCCGGTACTGTCTATGCTACAAGGTACCCGTCTGGGTAGCAACGATACCTCGAGAAGGATATGTACCTTGAGCTACCCCTCCTCGCTCATCGTCAGAGACGGCGTCTGTGTTTGCTCTTTTTACCTCTCAATTCTTGTATGCCTGTCGTTCTACCTATGTGCCCGGTTTTCCTACTGCGTTAGGTACCATTATTTTATCATTTCTCTTGTTTCTGGCCGCAGACCGTGCTCCGTCTCCTCCTTCTCCCATATATAGTTCTCCGTTTGTCCATAGATCGGCTGGAGCCATCATACGCTACGCTACTCTACCGACTGCAGTGTCGAGTTTCTATTCCCCTGGGTTCCCGTAGTCTCACCTTGGACCGCAAGCGAAAAGGTATCTGTCCTCCGGCACTCTCTTCGTCGAGGAGTTGAGGGAGCGAGCGAGTCCGTGAGTGCGCGCGCGGGTGAGTCCACACCTACAAGAGCTTGCTCACCAACCGCACTTGGCTGGCATCCTCCCGCGACCACCCCTTTTTTTCTCGGTCTATTCTGCTCGACGGCCACCTGCAAGACGCACAACCGCCGAGTCTACAACCAACTCCCTAGCTGACTAACTGTCGCGCAATAGTTCTGAGATCGCCAGGCAGTTGCTTCAGTAGAGGTTATCCTCCCCATTAATCATATTAGAGGTGAGTAAATATATCTAGAATGACTTGACACGTTGTGTATCGGCCGGCCGCGACACCTGATCACATCAAATACCCACGATAATTTGTTTGTTTATACGTTGTATATCTACCATCGTGGTCTACCACCACTGCCCTTTCACATCAGAACCATATCTGCATCAGCCCCTGCCCGCCTACCTACTCTACGCTGCTCTTCCCACCCATTCATCGTCTTCGCTGTTCTGGCTCATCCATTCGGACAATGCGCATCTCGACGTCGGCGTCCGTCTAGCAACATATGAGCTGAGGAACTATCGCCAGCCCGCCTGCCGTCCATTTCCTTTGCAGCCTAGTAATCCCGACTCGCCCACCCCTGTTTTGATTGATTGTGGTCTCATGCGCTCGCCGCAAGAGCTTGCAGTCGTTTTTACAGGTATTTTGCTATTGTAGCAGGTAGTCAACCCGTACCTTCAGTGAATGCTCCTGTACAGAATACATACCTTTGTACCTATATACCCATATGTGCTTACCTGATCAATGTACCACTTCAGTTGTCATTAGGTTATTAGCACCGCCCACCCACCATCTACCACCTGTTCTGGTCCTATCTCTCCCCCGTTGATTCTTATTTGAGCACCTGGGCTGTTCACAAAGCTTGGTCGGCTGGCCTGACTTGACCTCATTACCTAACAAGCAATCTGTAAAGTCACGGTCGTCATCCCATCCTATCACCTCTCCTCTTACAATCTAAATTATCCCTGAAAACCCCGCCAGAATCCCAACCCTGCCTGCCTGCCTACCTATCTCTCTTACTTCCCTCCCGTTCGACCTCTACCCACCAACCACCAGACCAACCTAGTACATCCAACCCAATACCGAACCGCTTTTCCAGCGACACCCGCTACTTTCTTTCTTAAACCGAGTTACACTTATCCGCACATTCACATTCTGACCAGTACCTCAGTGTGTGTGTGTGCCCTTCTTATCAGTCAAAACGACTCCACCAAACATCCTCGCCCGCACTCTTGTATTTGCATCGCAACGGGATTGCAATTCTGCCCTCAATCCTTCCCCGTCCAGCGCTTACGTTGACGCTCCATCCGACGGCCCGTCCCCTTGTCTTCACCTTCCCCAAGACAGACCGACTCACCCGAGCACCACGTTCAGCCTATCCGCCAATCAAGTGTCACCAGAAGCACACAATACAACTGTTCCACCATTACCAGTCATTGCCCAACACGGCGTCCACAACTCGGTCTCGGACGCTCTCCACCTCTGCTTCCTGACCATTAGAGGCCACTTGGACTGTATCCTACGTAGTGCATCCAAGGCTGATATATTTCCACAATGTCGCAGAATCGCCCGACTGCGGCATTCAATTCACTCCGCATGGGAGGTGAGTCTAGCCCATCCATCGACCCCTCCTTTCCAGCGCCCCATACTGATGCAACATCTAGAGCTCATCCGCGAAAAGGTCCAAGACGGCGTCACCGGCGAGACGAGGGACCTGCAATATACCCAGTGCAAAATTGTCGGAAATGGCTCGTTTGGCGTCGTTTTCCAGACCAAGCTGTCGCCCTCAGGCGAAGATGCCGCCATAAAGCGCGTTCTGCAAGACAAACGGTTCAAGGCAAGTTGATAAATTCATGCGGACATGTCCTGTAATGCTAAATGTCATGCTCTGCTAGAACCGAGAGCTCCAGATTATGCGCATTGTGCGACATCCGAATATCGTACACCTCAAGGCCTTTTATTACTCCAATGGGGAGCGGGTGAGCATCGACCCCGGTCCTGTTTACTTCCAAGTATTGCTTTCTAACGGTTTGGGTAGAAGGACGAAGTATACCTCAACCTGGTGCAAGAGTTCGTTCCCGAGACCGTGTACCGGGCTTCCAGGTTCTTCAACAAAATGAAGACGACTATGCCAATTCTCGAAGTCAAGCTGTATATCTACCAACTGTTTCGTGCTTTGGCCTACATCCACTCTCAGGGCATCTGCCACCGCGACATCAAGCCACAAAACCTTCTGCTTGACCCCAACACTGGAATTCTCAAGCTATGCGACTTTGGAAGCGCTAAGATCTTGGTGGAAAATGAACCCAACGTATCCTACATTTGCTCTAGATACTACAGAGCGCCGGAGTTGATCTTTGGCGCCACCAACTACACTACCAAGATAGGTGAGAAACATGTCTCGGCTGGATTTTTGGCCCCTTTCTAACAGTCACGTAGATGTTTGGTCGACTGGCTGCGTAATGGCGGAGTTAATGCTGGGCCAACCTTTGTTCCCTGGAGAGTCTGGTATTGATCAACTCGTGGAAATCATCAAAGTTCTGGGAACACCTACCAGAGAACAAATTCGAACTATGAACCCGAACTATATGGAGCACAAGTTCCCACAGATCAAGCCTCACCCATTTAATAAGGTGTTCAGAAAGGCCGACCCTGGTGCGCTGGACTTGATTGCGAAGTTGTTGGAATACACGCCGACGGAACGCCTGAGCGCCATTGACGCAATGGTACACCCGTTCTTTGACGAGCTGCGGGAACCAAATACCAAGCTTCCAGACTCGCGACACTCCAGCGGCCAGCTGAGGGACCTGCCTCCCTTGTTCGATTTTACCAAACACGGTGAGTACATTGATGATGAACAAACTCAGTCGAGATACTAATTTCCTGTTGCTAGAATTGTCAATTGCGCCACATTTGAACCATAAGCTGGTCCCACCATATATGAGGCAATCACTACTCAACCGGGGGATTGACATCGACAATTTCACACCAATCCCGAAGCAGGATATGATGGCGCGATTAGATTGAGCCCACACCCTAGCAGTGGCCTCGACTTTCTGACTGCACATGTTGCCTGTATCGTAGCAGCCACACCTGCTTGCCTGCCGGATTTGTATACGACTTGACCCATCCCACTTTAGATTTATGAAAGCAGCATACGCGGAAAGAGAGAGCCATTCGCCTGTCTCGATGCCTTTTCGCCTAGAGCTGCTACGATGAAGAATCACGAGACCAGACTCTATGTGTATGAGTCTGGACGTACGCCCCTGTTGACACCATGATCGGTCTGGCAATTTCTAGGATGTCTATTGGGGCTCTCGAGCTATGGTGAGACTTGATCTTGGCGGCTCAAGTGCGGGAGGGGGGACAGCCTAAGTTGCGATGTCTAGTAGTGACTGGGACACGAAATATGCATGCGTGTTCTTAGTTTTCTTCTATGCATGACTGAGACGGCATTTGCTTTTATTACTTGTTCAGTTATTTGCTTTGTCCCTTGTGGTAGAACAACCACGAGGTGGCTGGATCCCCTTTACGTGGCCTCTCGGATTCCCGTAGACACTTGTTGAGAGAAGGGCCGATGGCGTATATTTTGTTGGACGAGGGCGGTGGCGTCGGAGTAGCGCCCAAGGGCTTGGTCACCGAGAGACGCATGCATGTTCCATTTGGATGGGACTTGACTTCACAGAAGTGCAGATATGTGCCCTGGGAAAAGATTCGGATAGCCCAAAAGATTTCTTTCAGCATGGGACGGAATACGCCTGCTTGACGCAGAAGTGGGAGGGAGCAAAAGAGAAAGGGAAAAACGTACAAAAAAAAGAAGCCAAGGCCTGTTATCTGTGATGGAATACCAGAAGAGAAGATGGCAAAAACCGTACGACTTAACTAGGTATACAGGAGCAGTCTTCGCCCAAGAGAAGCCAGCATTATCTATCCTTTTGTTTGTTACCGGGATGCCCCGAGCTGTTTACAGATGTGTGAGGAAAGAAAATACTGACTACTCGTAGGTAAGGCAACTGACCTATCGACACTTAGGTGTCTACCTACTTACTTATATCTTGATTTTCCCACCTATCCCTTTTACGCATATCCTTCTTGCCCAGTAGGCAACCTTGGATATTAATGTGTCCTGATCTTGTAGAGCTTGCCTTTAAATGCACGTAGGACTTGTTGGGGAAAGGGGCACCTGGCAAAGCCCGGCGTAGGATAATAACATCGGGGAATCACCCACTTTCTGCCAGGGGTTTTGTGTATGTTGTGCAGAAAATCCAAAGGTGAAGCAAGGTAAGCATGTTTTGTACGTGTACACATTATTAATGATGATCATGGTTGTATATAACCTCATTATTTGTATGTGTTGGCAGAATATATCTACAAGCACAGTGCCACCAGACACATTACCAACAGTGTAATGTTTCAAATGTGGGTCCGTGCGCCTACGCGCGTCACGCACGTCAAGCTCTGATGGGACCGGACCCTACCTATTTCGGTTCCTAGTACGGTGTACCTCTAGCCTTCTAATAAGCCAGTACCTCTGGAGCTCACCTTGCCTCTACGCGTAAATTAAGAGTGAACTAAGTTAGATCGGATTGTGTGCATCAACTCCAGACAAACTGCATGCATTTATGCTAGATATTTCCAAGTCGCGCGGCTTATCCCCAGAACCTTCTTCATTACTTCTTCACATATCACGCCTCAAAATTCCACAACTTAATTCCAAACAATTGGCATACGAGCCCGACCGAAGTGCAAACGGCATCCGCAAAAGTGAGCCTCCGGGTGGGCTTTTCCCTAACCTAGGTTTGTACAATGGCCGATTATGATCGCAGACCGCATGGAGGGCAGGGCTACAATAACCGCAGGAAACGTTATCGAGGTGAGCTATTCTCCAGTGCTGAGCCGGCACCTGAAACGAATATTGTGAAGTGGTACTTACGATGTTTTATGTAGACGACGACGAACACGATCGTCGGTCGCAACGACGTCGCCATGAAGCACCACTACCGGTTCGTATACGAAAGCAGCTTTTAAGTTTGGCGGAATCTCCTGTCCGGCGACCGCACGAGGAGGTTCAATCGATTGCAAAACTTGTTGGTGAAAACTACGATGATCCAGAGGTACAAACTGGATTTCTGGACCTTGTGGCCCAGATGGTGCTAGAGCAGCCACTTAAAACCCCCTTCGTCGCCGCGGTCGTTTTAGTCGTCAACACTTTGAAGCCCGAGGCCCTGGATGTGCTCCTAGCGCGCATCGTCTCTGCGACCGAGGAGAAGGTCAGCGCGGGCGAATGGCGCGACGTGAAGCTCTACCTCAAGTTCCTGGCCTGCCTGCAAGGTAGCCTCGAAGGTGACGGGTTGTTCCCGGTGCTGGATGAGTTGTTCAGTCGTGCTGTCGATTTGCAAACGGCGAGCTCTGAAGACGTGAGTCGTAACGCCTGCTCCACCCGTTCTCTTAGATTCCTCCTAACAAATACACATTCTTGCTAGACCATCGGAACCGAGCTTGTCAAGATCATTCTTCTTACGATTCCATACATCCTGGCTGCCGCCCCCTCGGCGGAATCACAACAAAAGGCGGCCGAACTCATGGACAAGACAGACATAATCGCGTCCGAGCCGCATGCGTTACAAGTGCTTATCGATCCGTTCCACCCAGAGAACGGAGCTGAAAGCCCGGCAGCCAACATGAGCCTTATCGGTCTGCTTCAGAAGCAGCTACAGAACGAGGCTGCGAACGGCTGGCCTCTTTCGTGCCTGCCTAGGCCGTGGAAGATGCCGCTTGAGGAGATTGAGCAACAGGAGAAACTGGACACGGCCCAGAAACATACACTGCCAACTATATCCCTTCCGGACAAAGTCATCACTGGTCCTCGGCCCTTGTTTCCCGAAATTTATTACTCAGTCTACGTGCAACAAGACGTCGAATCTGTTCCATCGGTTACGAGCATCGCGTCGTCTCTGATTCGAGATGCGCTCCTTGATACGATCAACGTGCTGGACTTTAATCGGAACGTCGCGGCTCGCTTCCTCATAGATGCGGACTGTTACTTTGCGCCAGGCACTTTCGTCAAGAGAGCAACCCCATTTGATCGTCTTCGGGAAATGGATGGAGGGGACCGTTCGACATGGAAGCCGGAGGATGTTGCCGTGGATGCAGTCTTCTCACAGCTGTTTCAACTTCCAAGCGCCGAACATAAACTAGTCTACTACCATTCCGTCCTCACAGAAGCCTGCAAGATCGCACCTGCGGCCATTGCTCCTAGTCTCGGTCGTGCCATTCGCTATTGCTATCAGAATATCCACCGCCTAGACCTCGAGCTCAGTTACCGCTTTCTGGACTGGTTCGCGCACCACCTTAGCAACTTCGGGTTTATGTGGAAGTGGGCAGAATGGGTCGAGGACGTCAACCTCCCAGATATGCATCCATGCAAGGCTTTTATCCTAGGCGCCTTGGACAAGGAGATTCGCCTAAGTTTCGCTCAGCGCATCAAGGGGACGTTACCCGAACCGTACCAGGTCCTAATCGGCCCCGAGAAGGAGCAAGACACTCCCGAGTTCAAGTTCAACAACGAGCGTAAGTGGTTATGCACCTGACCATGTGACGTAGATTCGTAAAGTTAGGTAGCCAGTTAACTAACGACTGATCAGACACCCCCTTTTCCGCCGAGGGGAAGGAGCTAGCGGCTCTCCTAAGACGCAAGGCACCAGACGAGGAGATGCAACCCGTTATCGATCGTATTCACTCGGCAGCGCTCGACCAATCCATAGATCCGGTCGTGTCGAGCACGGACGTGTTCATGACGGCTGTTTGTTGGGTGGGGTCCAAATCATTGTCCCATGTCCTTGCCTGCATCGAGCGTACTAAGGATAGACTGCTCGATGCCGGCGCTGCGTCTGAAGCTGCTAGAGTGCAGATCATTACCGCCGTTATGAACTATTGGTCGGCTCACCCCGGTGTCGCTATCAGCATCATCGAGAAGCTCCTGAACTACTCCATCGTAAACCCAAATACGGTCATCGAATGGGCAATAGTCGGGGACCGTGCCGGTGCCTCCGGCCAGGCGTTGAGCAAAGCATGGGTGTTTGAATTTGTTTTCACTACCATCGTAAAGGTAACCACCAGACTCCGCCAGGCGATCAAGAATGGCGGGAAAGAAGGAGCACAGGAGGATATAGTTGGTATGCGCGAGCTCTTCAAGATTACGAATGACGCGCTCTTGAGCTGGGCAGACGGTACGAAGGATCAACTCATGGATTCCGGCGTTTCGGATGGGGGCGAAGACTTGGTGAAACGGTGGGGTGAGCGATGGCTCAGAGTATTCCGACGACGACTTGCCATTGAGGAAGCATTCTTGCTCGAAAACCAAGAATCGTCTTGAAGGAAAGGGGTTTGAGAAACACAGGCAGGACTTGTCGGCTGCGCGGTCCCCCCTTTTCACTTTAATAAAGGAGTTGACCGTGCTTCATATTGCCTGCAGGTCACAAGGTCGAATCATTCCGTTGATCTACAGAGACGCGACTGCATGTCGCTTTGCTGGTGCATTTTTTGGGGGTGACTGTATCTTTAGTCATGGTTACCGGATGGGGTTGATAATACTGCAACTGTAAACTACCAAATCAAATAGCTCATACTACTGATCTTCCCCAATACCTTGCTTGACCATCTGTTCATGACGGATTCAGCTGGTTATGACTGTATTTGCCCTCCTTAGCCCTCCTTAGCCCTCCTTCGCCCACCTTCAGTAGGCATCACCCGACTACTTGGAAAGTAGGGTATGTTGTTACTATTTTACAGCCGTTCCATCAGACAAATCACTATAATCGTGGCCACTCTCGACCGTACTGTCTGGACATGTGGTAGGCAGCATCAGGATTGTTCATTACATTGTATTATACACGGCACGCTCGCAGCAAAGAGCGCGCGAACCACATCAACGCCAGCCCTGCTGCATTGCGCCTCTATGATATCCCGCACCAGGAGTCAGGTTTCCGCATACGAGACGTGCGTAAGACGGATGAGTTGGTAATGTACACGTTGGATCGTCGTAATCTAATTATTTGGGGGTCGCAAGCGTGATATTTAGGTAAGAGGCGAGAGAAGTCTATATAGCCAAACAAGACTATCGTCAGTGATGTTTAAAAAGGAACAGGGACTTGGGGAACATTTCACCTTATAATGGAAGGACGAGGATCGCTGCGGGTGTAGCCTGTAGATCGAGAATATCTGAGTCAGAAATATTTCCTTGCTTGGGGTCGGATTTCAAGCTCGAGGTTGTTCTTTTTCATATCGTACCGAAATATAGGATCATCGGCAAATAGCCACTGTTGTTTTTGGTCAGAGAGAAATTCTTTTTTTGGCGCCTGAGCAGAAAGGTTTGGTTTGACCTACTAATGCAGAGCAACTCGTGAGACCTCGATGATCTTGCCAATGCGCTCCTATAATTCCTATAGCGTAAGCTTCCCTTCTTTTCCCCGGTTGAAAATGCTCTTGTTGGGTTGAAGGGCGCACCTTGGATTCCTCGGAAAGGGCGAACATGTTGGGCGATTTCTTCTCTCTGAGGAAATATTCGGTAGTGGGCTGATGGTGAATGTCTGGCGGCCGCGCGTAAGCTCTTGATGAGGCGGGTGGGTTGATACGTCGTGATGTGAACGATGGGCCGGACAATAAAAAGATGACGGAGCTTGTTACCTACCGATGTCCTCCTAAAATTCAAGCAATCAATTGCGTTGGAGATACGGAAGAGCGATACCAGGTTAGGTAAAGTACCTCCAAGTACCTAAGGTACCTTCCCAAAAGTCGGAGCGGTGACAGCCCAACTCGACTTGTTGCCGGCTGAAAAGAAATCGATAAGGTGGACTACAGTGGATTGATTGTGGAACTAGCACCTGGTCTCGGAATTCTACTCGTACCTAGACATTGAGCTTTTGGCTTGGCATCTTCAAATCGCATCGTCGCGTCTTATCGAATGCATGTTTTAAACGTCTCGAGTTTTCCTACTTCATAACGTACACCCCGATTCCCGATTCCCTTTCCCGACACATTACCTTGCGAACGCGGAGAACGAGTCTGGAAGTATGTCGGGTGCTAAACACTGGTAAGAGAATATTCCTTTGCCTTCAAGAGTAATTGGATGTCTTGACGCTGATTTTGTTTCTGTTTGATTAGGGAGCAGGATAAGGAAGCCACAGTGTATGTAGGCAACATCGACGAACGCGCCACCGATGCGCTGATATGGGAACTGATGGTCCAAGCGGGGCCAGTAGTAAATGTCCATCTTCCCAAGGACCGAGTGACACAATCACATCAGGGCTTCGGCTTCGTCGAGTTCAATGGCGAGGTCGACGCCGACTACGCGGCCAAGATCATGAACGGTATCCGACTATACGGCAAGGCGTTACGGGTGAACAAAGCTTCGGCAGATAAGCAAAAGCCCCTCGATATCGGCGCAGAGCTGTTTATCGGTAATCTGGATCCCATGGTCGACGAAAAGGTGCTTTACGACACATTCGGCCGTTTCGGAACCCTGATAGCCCCCCCGAAGGTGGCCCGCGACGACAACGGACTCAGCAAGGGATACGGTTTTGTGAGCTACAGCAGCTTCGAGGCCAGCGACGATGCGATCAACAATATGAACGGCCAGTTCCTAATGAACAAAGATGTGAGCGTCCAATACGCATATAAGAAGGATGGCAAAGGTGAACGCCACGGAGACGAGGCGGAGCGCATGCTCGCTGCCCAAGCGAAAAAGCACAATGTATCAATCGAAGCCCAGCCCATGCCACCAGCTCTCCTGCAGAACCCAACTCCATCAGCACCACCACCGGCCGCCCCCGTGCCCCCGGCCATGGCTACCGGCGGATTCGATCCGGCCATGTCCGGCAATATACCGCCCCCGCGGCCTGTGGGATTCGCACCACCGCCGGGTGGCCATCGTGGACCTCCCCACCCTCCTCCTTTCGGTGGTATGCCGCCGGGACCTGGTCGACCGATGCATGGCATGCCACATGGCTTAGCACACCCATTGCCGCCGGCGCCAACTGGTCTGCCGGCTCGGCCACCGCCCGTCCAGGGTGGCTATGGCAGCCCTGCCGACTTTCATCCCGGCGGCTTCCGTGGCCCCGTACCTCCTACGGGATTTGTACCCCCACCTGGAGGTGCTGCCCCTCCACCACCGCCGGGTTTTACGCCGGGGTATAGTCGCTGAGTAATAGTGCCCACGTCCTGACAAGAGTTCCGTCTTACCTAAACTTGTATTTGACGAAACGTGGGGGACATGTACATGAGTGGAGAGGAGCAACATGATGATGGAATGGGCTCACATTACTGACGCCAACGGTTACTGGCACGCGAGGGATTCGACCATGTCGACATGACCTATATCGCGGAGCGGACGATCAAAGTAACCCAAGGGGGGCAACCGTACCGGATAGAGCCAGACCCATCTTCGGCGCAGGGCAGAGCCCAGAAAGCAGGTAAAACGTTGCCAGCACTTCCTCGAATGCAGAAGGAGACTAATACGGGCGTGCTTTTTTCTCCAGCAATGCAACTACATCTCTAGGGAACCTCTACAACAACCGCCCTGCCTTGAGCAGATAGAGATATGAATGCCGAGGAATAAAGAGGTTCTGCTTTTACTTTTTCGATACCCAAATCACAAAATAAACACAAGGCATGAACTTCCCTTTGTCTTTTTTCTGCGTGGCCTTGGGAAATGGCCAGACATGGATAGCTAGGTAGATGGGCGTTATGAATATGTGTGTGTGTATAGGTATCTACTGTTCGAGGTTCTAGTTTACGTACGGACCTCTAATCCAGACTATTAAGAGCGAGTATATTCTTTTGACATATTTCCATTGCTGGGCCGTAGCCTTCTCTTCTTGATGCTATTACCTCCTCCTCCATCCCCTCCCCTCCACTCCACTCCCCGGCAAGTTCCCCGGTACACCACCACCACCATCATCACCGACATCAAATCACATACTCGACTAAGTAAGAACCCGAAGCGCTAAAAGTGAAATCCTACTCATCCTCTGTTCACGGATATGTAATTATGTACTTGATAAGGGCAAAAGACAAGTAAGTCCCTTTGTTCCTCGTGGTTTGTTTTGTCCTTGGTATTTCCTTGGCCTTTTTTTCTTCTTCTTCGGGGTTAGGTCTTTGGGTTAAAAGGTAGGTACTTGTACGAGTACATTACAGTATAGTTCCTGTATCTACGAACGTGTAGGCAGGTATGCTTCCTGGAGATTTGGTACAACGCAATCCTTACCAGATGAAAAAGAAAATGTTGGTTTAGGCACAGGGTACCTAACCTTTCCTCCAAGGTTAGGTAAGTAGGTACTTAGGTAGGTGAGGCGCTTCTCTGTAGGTAAGTTTAACGGCTCTTACTGTTTGTTGATGATGTTTAGGTGAAAGGTAAAGGTAAAAAAAAAAACACCGTGATCTCTTCCGCTTTGATGTCCTGCACCCCCCCCCCCCCCCCTTCCTTCCCGGACCCCAGAATAAAATATAAAAGATAAGGAGAAGAAGAACAGGTGACGAGGTATTAGGTATTACTTGATTCTGCCAAGGTTATGATAGTGGTAGATAATACATACCTACCTGCGTGTATATATTATATTTACTGGTAGGTAGGAAGACAATCTACTCGTAGTCTAGGCAACCGATTATCACAAAAGATCGCCCTTTCACTCGCTCTGACTGATCCTATGAGTAGGTAGGTACGTACGTACGTACATCCTCTTTGCTCCCTGGTCGCACCACCATATGGATGGCGGATTCCTACAATAGGTAGGTAAGTAGATAGCAGGGCCTAGGTTTTAGGTTAGGGTCATGATTTACACAATCGTGCAGAGTAACGTAAACGTATAGTGTTTTAGAGGCGTTGGAAATCTTCAAGTAGGTACGAGTGAGTACATTGTGCTTGTGTTTATACAAATGAATCAACCCCCCCCCCCCGGGACCCAAGGGCATAAAATCCTAGGTTAGCCCCATCCAGATTCCCGGGTCCGGATTCCGGGTCTCTTGGCCCCACTTTGTCTGCACTGCCAGCCACTTAGTATTGTACGTTGTAAATTCACGTCAAATACTTACCTACTCGTACAACGCACCTAGAAAAAACGTACTCGTACTTCATCGATGACCAATATATTACTTGAGGCATCTGAACGTAAGGTACCGTCGGTACCTGCGGTGTATCTAGGTATGTAGTTATTCACCCTACTCAATAAGTAAGTACCTAGGTAAGTATTTAAATGATACCTACCTACTTACTCGAGAGGCACATCAATCCCTACCTCCCCGGACTTTCATTACCGGGCATTTGGGAATCCAGGTAGGTACGAGTATCTGGGCGCCGAGAAAAATACATGTTATGCCCAGGAGTTTAAAATAAGTAACCTACCTTTACCTAGGTACCTACTTTAGTCAATCCAATCATATGACAAAGACCAGAACTCTTCCTTTCTGCTAATTATCTATATTCCTACGTAATTATTCCTTCCTTCCAAGATACCTACCTAACCACGACTAACCTAACCTAAGCCTAAATATACCGTACCTTATGGCGTAGGATGAATGAATTAATCAATTAATGCATGACCGGGGGTTACCGGCTCTGTCCGTCACCAATGCACCATGTACCTATCTACATATTCCGGATGAACACCTCCCTCCCTCCCTCCCTAAACAGCCCCCCCCTGTTTGCGATCGTGGGTATTTTCCTCATTTTCAACGGATCGGTGGGTTGGTTGGTTGGTTGGGCAGGGATTGTTAAAAGTTCATTGCCTGGCTTGACCCAAACACCGTTTTATCTTGGCGTATAGGTACTTACTCGTATGGAGTAGGTAAGTACACGCAGCGGTCTTGTGTTGAACGGAGAGAGAGAGAGAGAGAGAGAGAGAAGACGAGACGGATTTTCGCCAGGATGATCATTAATTGTAGGTATTGCAAGTAGGTATTTTGCTTAATTTTTGAAATCTTAGGGACCATGTCTACCAGGGTGTTAGGGTAGAGGGTACTTAAAAAAAAAACCTAACTTTTGATTTCCCCTCCTTGTGAAACCAAACCTCTATTTTTTATTCCCCCCCCCCTCTTAACCTTCTCTACATTATAGTCTCGTAAAGTCAGGTCGAGATCTACACATACACGTTACTTACTCTCAACCCTGACGCCCCCCGAGTGAGAAATCCCGCTAGGGCTAAACACTTATTCCTTTTCAACCCTTCAAAAACGGTCGGGACTCGGGATAGATGAATTACTTTGTAGATAGATAGGTATGTCCCGTCACAATCGGGCTTGTATCTTGCTTTTATCACCCCCCACCCCCATCCTTTACCAAGCCAGCAACCAGGAGGTTGGGTCTTATAGGCATGATCCTTAGTGCGTAATCTCGTAGGTTAGATATTTACCCGTACGAGTAGTTGGGATAGAGTGTTTGGTCATGGGTTGGTGGGTGGGTGGCTGGGCAGTGAGTTAGTTACCTTACGTTTAGGTACCCCTTGACGCAAAACTACGTACGAGTACAAGTAGGTTAGGTGTAGAGAAACTACGATGATGGAAGAGCGTTTGTTTTTTCAGGGAACAACACGCGTTTATCGAACTATTGTCCGGAATCCGTGAGGTTTCGGGGGTCAGCGGTGAAGTAGGTAAGTACTTGGTAAGTAGTAGGAAAGCGAACCCTCATCATCGAGAGATGATCGTATTCATACATCCATCCTACCAGTGGTTGTGGTTGAGGTGGTTGGCAGGAAGGGTGTTACGCTTCGGTCGTTCCATTCCCTTCCCTTCCCTTCCCTTCCCTTCCCCTCGAATACTACCTAACCTAACCTCCATTTCCTCCCGCTGAACGGGAAACATAAATCCCGTCCCTGTCCCGTTACGTCCGGGGGTTGATAGGTAAGGGAGGGGAGGGGATAGGAGGAGTAAAAAAGATTGTATTATAAAAGTTAGACTGGAGATTGGAGATTTCAGCTCTAGGAATTTACTCGCATATGTGCAGAGAGGGATTTTGTATAGGTAATGTAGTTACGAGAGCAGACACCAAACGTGTGTACTCTACCTACTCGTACTAGCATGCCCTTAATACACAGTATTAAATCAGAATAGTCTAGTTTATCTCTCTCCTTTTCGGCACTTGTGTGCGAGCGAGCGCTTCAGGGGAAAGGGATTACTGATGATATCATACATCATACATCTTGCCGTCATCCAAATTGGCAAGATGTACTCGTAGCTAACACCTAACCTCCGGGACCCGATTCCGTCCGTGACCCTTCGGCGTCCCGGTGTGTTTTACCTATTGGTAGCGAGGTAGCGAAGGGGGGGAGACGGACGGAGAACTCGGAAATGGCAATAGTTGAAGAAAGAGCTGAAAGGCACGCGCATTACTTTGTAATCCTTTGGTGGTAATAAAAAAGGTTTCGCCTTCTGTACCGGTATGTACCTAGGGTTTGGGAAAATTGTTCAACATATGGGCCGTTCTCCTGTGTTTAGTTACCTACTTACGAGCAGATTAAAGAATTATCAACAACTACAACTAAACAAAAAGGACATTATAACCAGAGGTTAAAAGTAAGTGGCGGCTGAAAAAGAGGTGACGGACCCCTCGAAAAAAAAATTACCACCTACCCGGGATACATATATGAAAAGTCCAAAAACAGAAAATAAAATCCGGGATGGGAACCGAAGAAGAAGAAAAAAAGTTATAGGTATGTCTATTTTCGGGGGACAGGTCCCTTGCATACCTAGGTACTTACTTTTACCTAACACAGCATGCGACCTAAAGGCCCCCCCCCTGAAAAATTTGCTATGTATGTATGTATGTATGTATGTATGTATGTATGTATGTATGTATGTATGTATGTATGTATGTATGTATGTATGTATGTATGTATGTATGTATGTATGTATGTATGTATGTATGTATGTATGTATGTATGTATGTATGTATGT
>MU401546.1:0-31796 GCA_022579005.1 Poronia punctata
GTAACGGTGTAGTAACAAGATCTTAATACTAATGTAGTATTAGTATAGGCTATTACTATACTACAAAAAATGTAGTAATTTTGTAGTAATTTTTACTATTACTACAATTACTACAAAATTACTACAATAATTTTTCCGAATTTTTTCTAAATTTTTCCGAATTTTTCCAAATTTTTTTAAATTTTTCCAAATTTTTTTAATTGTTTTTTTTTCTTTTTAAATAATAAAAAATCAATTAAATAAATATACAGTGTATTTTCTACTATATACTATATATACACACTATATATATAATATTGTTTTGCTTTTTACACTGTTTTATTTTATTATATACAGTATTTATACTATTTTTTAATTAAAATATTAGTATTTTATAGTAATTATAGTATTACTATATACTACAATAGTATTACTATATATAGTATTAGTATAGACAATTACTAACCCTTGTAATATTAGTATAGCCTATTACTAACTACATGTAGTATTAGTATAGGCATTTACTACATTAGTATTACTAATTTACAACCCTGATTACTTGGTAGACTTGTCACTGTACAAGTACGAGCACCGACTAGACTAGAGTATCGTGCTTTTGCGACAAACACTACCAACCCTAACTCTGGTGCCAGACTGAAAACGCAAGAGGGGAATTCTCGGGCTCTGCTTGGTTTCTGGTTATTGTCTTTTGAATTCAAGAAATTCATGGACGTCTATTCCAGCTAGGTTAGGTTAGTAGGCAATTAATTACCTTTTAACGATAACCTAACCTTAGGTAGGGAAACAGGGTCGACAGGTATTGCCAAACGACAACGACTTGCTACAAATCTTAATTTTCACAACGGCGAACTGAAAAAACCTCCAAGGTTGCAATTTCACGCGACCAGTGAAGAATTTTTTTTTAAAAAGAGAGCCCCCTACCCGAACAAAGGGGGGGGGGAATAGAAGCGCCAAGTCCTCATCAGCTCACCACTCAAAAGACCAAACAATACCTAACCGACCTTACCTGCGCAAAACAAAACAAAACAAAAAATGTCGACAACAACAACAACAGCAACAACAGGTCTCCCCCTCCCCAACACATTCAACCCAGACCAACTAGACGTCCTCTCGGAACTAGCCCACCTCCTAACCCGACTCCGAACCTCGACAACCTCCGGGACGGGGACAACTCCCAACATCAACATCAACACAAACACAAACAACACCAAGACAAAAAACGGGGAGCTCTCCCTAAAAGATATCCCCCCGGCAACCGACGCTCTTCGTCACCGTTTCCAACGAGCTAGATATGTCATAAAGACTACATTACCGGACCTCGAGCGAGATATATCCGAACAAGAGGCCGAGATGGCGGCTCTAGAGGCCCGTATTGTCAGGCAGAGAGATACGTTGGCGAAGTTGAGAGAGGTTGGGGCGAGGTTGGGGATTGAAGAGGATGGGGATGGTGATGGGGATGGGGACGGGGATGATCAGATGATGATGTTGGAGTGAATGATGATGATACTCATGAAAATAAAACCGAGAACGACCGACCGACCGACCGACCGACCGGCTGACGAGAGAGGTTTGAATACATATATGAAGCGGGTTAGAAAGGGAACAAAGGCTGGGAAAAGGTCAGCATTTACTACCTTGCCTAATTCTTAGGAAGGAGCATGGTTCTTACCACCGGCGTTTTGGCGTACAACTCACAATAAATACCACAGGAAAGGGAGGGAAACTTGGTCGGAAGCGAGAACACGGTCAAGCGTCAAGACGAGCAAAATATAAATGATAATTATAAACGTATGCGTATTTATCTAACCTAGGTATCTCTCCCGTGTATGGACACCCTAGTACTCCTACTCCGAACCCCGAAAGGAATATACAGAAGCCAAACCCTGTTCTCCGTTGGTATGTATACTCGGTACAAATCATATTTAACAACCCAGGACCGTGTATTATGCGTGTATGTACGATGGCCGGCACTTTTCTTCTTCTTTAGTTTCGCCGAGCGACTAGTCTTTCTTTATTTACCTTATTTCATAGAGGAACGCCAACCTGTCCAAGAATATCGTCGGTTTTCAGGCTCGCGCTGCCGCAGACAGTGTCTTTCCACACGTCTTGCGAGACGCGGCGTTCTTCTGGTAATATGTTCCAGTTGGGTGACTGGGTATCTTTCAACCATTTGAAGTCGTCCACCTGGTCCCATTGGTTCGGGGTGGCGGTAGCAAGTTTATCGTCGACCTGTTGCGGGTACGTTAGCATGCGTTGTCATGTGGATTCTGCCACTACTTCTGGGGAGAGACTCACATAGTGTGTCGGTAGAGGCGCAAACTCCACCCCGGAGCAGTCCTCGATGATGGGGTGGCTCGTGCAGTGCAGATAAACATGTACGTTCTTGCAGTCGTGCATACGCACCTGTCGCGCCGCCACGACCACGACACTATCTTCGATGCCTGTAATGTGCGCTGGTCCAGCGACGTGTCCCGCGATGACGAGGCTTCGCTTGATACTCTTCAGCGCGAGCCCGGCAAATGGGACGCCGGCCGAACTGGTGGGGACCGCCATATCGACGATGCAGCGGTCGAGGTTGGTCAGGCTGCCCGAGGCAGTAGCCCTCGAGGCGGTCGAGGGGAGGATGATGTGTAATCCCTTGTGGCCGGATATGGCAATGTTGTTGGCCGTCGAGAAGCTCGGCTTGCGCACGCCACGCTCGCTCGCGTCGTCCGGGCGCGCGAGCTCCTCGTTATAGTCCTTGGCTTGGAAAGATGGCAGCGCCCCAACGGCATCACGTGTCTCCGGCTCGGCGGCCGTCTTTTGCTGTACATGCTCACTTCCATCGCTGCCCCAGGGTCTGTGCACCCTCGTATCAGGGATAGCCTGTGCCTTTGTTGCCGCTTCGCCCTCCTTGCTGCGCGGCTTGAACTGAAAACGCGACTTTGGAGCTAGCTTTCCCGTCGTCTCGTTTAGTTTGTCCGTTAGAGCTTTTATGGCCTAACCCTCCTTTTACGTAAGTTGATGGGCGCAAACAAGACCTCTATGGTACATAAGCCGATAAACCCACCTGAGAATAAGCTCGCTGGTCATAGCTGGGGATATAGTCGGCCGCATCCATGACCTCGTTGGATAATCGGGATATGCCCCCTAAGACGGATTCTATGCCGATTTGGCGCTCACCGCCTACGGGCGATATTGTAGCCAGGTTGTTGATTTCATCTTGTATGACTAGTGCGGGAAGAAAAGAGAGAAAGTTAATCCCGCTATTCTTTGGTCTTGATCAATTGTGATGGATATAGGACTCACGTGTTAATTCGGCCTGAAAATGCCGAAAGAACTTCTCCTTGGGATCTGCCATCTTGGATTCCATTAATTTCCCAGCTGAAGGCGAGAAGGGAATAAAGCAAGTTGGAGAAGCCATGGTGAGGTCGGAGCTGTCTCGAGCACTTGCATACAGACAAATGAGAAGTCGGTATTTCTAGGATTAAGGGGTGGTGGGCTTTGAGTGTGTATGTGGTGTCCCCTTGTGCAGGGATATAGGTATATATGCACAAATATTCAGTTGTGGTAGGTTGATCGATGATTACAGTAGAGCAACTTCCATGAGAGTTGCGATTGGCTTCGAGCCAAAATCATAGAAAAGCGAAGAGAAGCGAATGGAGGCACCTACTTATACCTAGCAAGCTTCCTTATGTCTTTGAAGAGAAGGCACGGGTAGAAAGTGTGAGGTTCTACCGAGGGAGAACCTGACGGTCACAGCAGCTTCCCCAAAGTCAAGGTCGGATTTCCTGCAGAATGTCGTCGTTTGGCAGAAACTAGTAACAAACACTAAATCGGTCGAACTGGTGCAGCTGAAGCCGGGTTGATGATTGGCGTGACCAAGATCTACAAACAAAAGGAAGAGGCTCAATGCAAAAGGTCCCCTACTACAAAGTTCAAACATTGGACCCTAGTCTACCTAGACGATGGCATAATTATTTTACAGACCCTGTCACCTGTTCGCAGCGTCACGTCTTACGGCAGGCGGGGTTCTGCGGGGATGGAGGGGGGAACCGTCTTTCCACTGGCGTAAATGTGCCAATGTGGGTTGCGGTCGATTTTAGGGGACAACCCCAGCTTCGGACGGGCCAATCAAAAGTGTACACTTGATGCTAATTGTGAAGCAGGAACGTCTGTCTCCTGATCATTACAGCATTGGTCGGGAAAGCAGGGGGTTTGGAGGGAGCGTGCCAAAAAGAGACAAGAGAAAAACCAGGTTCGTTGTACGTGCAGGTCTGACGTAGATGCCCGGTTTCCAGGTCTCAGCTACAAGAAGGATCGACGTCAAAGTCGGCGATATCACCGGTCAACGTTCAACCAGTGAGATGTTAATTCTCTTTCGTCTCTCTCTCTCTCTCCTTTCCCCTCTAACCTACGAGTAGGATGTCTAAAGATGGCTCGAGTAGAAGGCAAAGAGGTAGAACAAACTTCTTACGTGTATCTCACCCTTGTTTACCTTTGTCTGCAGTTTGATATCATTTGACCAATACTCGTTACGGTTTGCTTCCGCATCTTCTGTTACAGTCTGAGGAGATCGCTCCTTATCCGATGTTTGTGTGCCACAGTGTCCGGACTTACGGTGTGTGTGTGTGTGTGTGTGTGTGTGTGTGTGTGTGTCTGTTCCCCCCTTTCCCCCTCGTTTACTGGACCCCTAATCGACACAATCCCTCAATCCTACCCACATACGTAGTACCTACTTTCTATGACCGGCTAAGCATGCAAGGACCGACGAGTTTTGTCCATCAATATCGTCTGGCCTCGTGTCTACCAATCTAGGATGTAAAACACCACATGCACGTACTTCTCAGCACGCGTCACGGTGCATAGGGAAGTCGAGAGAAACGCGCGGCTCGTACGTTCATTGTGTCTTGTGAGTCGTGTCTACGTCTTGCTAGCCTTGAAGCAATACATATCCTTTCAAACCTCTTGTCATCCAATGCTGCTATAGTTGGCGATAGGATGATGGAATTATTTGACGTTGGCAACGGCGTGGATAGCCACTCGCGCTCTAGCATCATCCCAACTCGCGATATCAGGTCAACTCTTTAGAGTCTATGGGGCCAAGCCATCACCTCGAAGGCTTCTTTCTCTCGGCAACTTGGCATGATTATGTTGGCTCTAAATCCATTGGGCTGCTCGGCATTCGTCATTCACCCATTCCAGCCGTTTGTGTCGCGAAAGTAAGTATGAAGCGCTAAGGTTAGGTTTCTCGAGTCGAATATACATATCTCGGCCTATATATTCTGATCCGGATCACCCAAGCTGTTCGTGTAAACAAACAAACAGTTGGGTACCTGGATATGTGCCCGTTATAATCAGACGGAACGGTCCGGCGCTAAAGGAGGAAGTCCGCACTCCGACGTACCTACCCTAAAAGCATGCTGACGCTTTACCGAGGACTTTGCCGGCGCGGACCCGAACGGACGACCCGCCATCTTCCGTCAACCAAGCAATCCGCTGCGGATATTTAGAAAGTAATTGAAGTCTTTCAAAGTGCTTCTCTAGTACTTTCGTCCACCGCGTGGCGAAGTGGTACCTGCAATTATCTTATACCGAGTTCAGTCAAAGATTCTCTTCATTCTACTCCATTTATCTTCGATTACCCAACTCTATTTCCTTGCCGGGCTCTCTACAAAAACGAAAGACCTTGGTAAATCAGAGTCGACCCGTTTATACTATAACCACTAGAACCATCTCCATCAAATTCAACAAATGTGAAAGGGAGTCTGCGCAATTCGTATCCGATCGATCAGTCAGCAGAGGGGGGCATCACCTACGTTACGTTACCTTACCCTATCCCGCTCCATGTTGATTGAAGATGCTGAATTTCCGACGTATCAAAATTTACTCTTTACAATTCTATCCGTCTGATGGACAATTACGTTACGACACGAACCTGTTGAGATGACGAGCACTTGAAGTCTAAGCTTAGGAGAAAGTTCATCATGTCGCAAAAGGAAAAGAGTTCAAATATTTGTAAGTCAGCGGTTGAGACGCACTTTGTTGAAGCCGATAGATTGTATTCGATGCTGTGTCCTTCTTTCGAGAGATTAGATCATGGATTATGTAGACAACCACTCGTTCCCTGCATCGTCTTGACACGGAAACCCCGAGAGAGGGGGAATACAGACCTAGGTTATCTGGTCCTTATCTCGGTAGATGTCTTTTGTACGAGTGAATATCTGGTTATTGATATTTCGTAAGTGGGTTGAACAACGCGACGACTTGTTATTATAGGTAGTTGTCACGATAGAGAGTAATGTCAGGGGGAAGGTAATCTTTCGGTTTCAGTGCACAGTACGGAATCATCTCGACATTTCTCCGGGACCGAGTCGGTCGCGTTGGTAAGGTTGATTACAACTCAAAACAACCAAAATGTAAATATATAATTTTCTTTCTTTTTTATTGATGATGTTTAAGCGTAGTACATCTTGCTTTCCGACTCGTGTATTCTAATGCCAGGAATGTTATCCGGCTATGAATTTGGCGTCTGCCTGCCCTGTCTGCCCTCGTACGCTTCTGAGAACCGTGCCCCATTATCTATCTATCCTTCTATCTACTCATCATCTTGAATTTCATCATGGACCCATAGAGCAGAGCGCATTCACCGACACCACAAACCATAATCCCCCGCCATGCGATAAAGAAAAGAAGAAAAAAGAAAAGAAAAAAAACCAAACAAACAAACAACCATCCCATCTACTGCTTTAAAATCTTAGTCGAAGCCGCAAACTTATTAGTAGCCGGCCTCATGCTCAACCTCCCATTCGTAGCGGAATCGACCTTGAGCGTAGCCGCGCCCTCGGCATGCGCGTCGACAACCGTGCCGTCGGGCAAGCTGCACTGATAATCATGATTGACCAGGATCTTGTGATCATGCGTCATGACATACGACACGTTGAAACCGGGCACCCTGGTAGAGCACCATTCCAGCCCGTTATCGTCGGCGCCTTTGGAGATGGACCCGCTGCATCCGCTGTGGTAGTCGTTGAAGGTGGTGTTGAGATAGAAGGCGAAGGACTCGCCGCCCGTGTAGCGACTTATCCCGCCCGTGAATTCGGATACGCTGAAGGTCGGGTCGGAGTCGGAGTCGGCGGCCGAGCAGGGCATTATGGCCAGGCCGCCGTTGGCGAGGCGCGTGAACGAGAGCATCATCGTGCTCACGATGGGGAGTATCACGGAGAAGAACATGGTTGTAACTTGTAACTTGTGGTGGGTTGGTAGGTGGTCACTGGTTTGGATATATGACCGGAAGGAGTTTAGTTCAAAGGTCCGTCGATGGGATTTCTGATGGGGTGGTTTGTATGTATGTAAGATAGATAGATAGTCTGGACTGGAAAATATTTCGAGTTGAGGGCAGATGTCCTTGTTGCTTTCCCCGAATCTGATGAACAGTAATATTCTGGGGTAGTAGGTAAAGTAGGTAGTAGTATTATTGGATGATTCGAAGGTGGAGCTGTAAATGCTTACGAAGCGTGGGGTTTGTGAACAGTAAAAAAAAAAACAATTGTCGTTTCGTTGGAGGGTCGTTTGAGACTTTATATAAACAAGATAGAATATACCTCTTCTTCAATCTTCTTACGAGCAAGAAAAGCTGTGACGACAAATTCTTGTCTAGTCCACCAAAGAAGATACACGCAACAAACTACTTACTTACAGGCTTTGCTGTATTTGCAGGCATTTAGACAACCCAGGGACCACAACCAACCAATCAGGACCACGACAAGTATATGAATTTGGAATTCCAAATACCGCCCATTTACTCGTACGTATATGAGTTGTTCGGAATTTATCAGGCAGCGTCATTTCTGTCTGGTCTGTCTGTCTATCTGTCTCATTGCGGATTTTCTTTTCTCTTTACGACTTTGACCCACGATAAGAATGGAGGTTTTTTCCCCCCCTTCTCTTTCCCCTGGGCACGAGACCAACCTACCTACATGATCGTCAATCTTTTTGCAGGGCTGTTATTCTTTTCTCAAATACCTGCGTGCGTCACTGTGTATGTTTTTCTACGAGTATATCAAATAACGTTTTTTTTTCTTCGCAAACATCAGATGACGACGCCGCGGACAACGGGGGATCGGCAATTTTTCCATCCAAGTCCAACACCCCGCTCCGTCAATATTCTTCCGGGTAAAAAAAAAGTTGCAAGTTTCAAGCAGATGGAACCTTATCCGGTCCGAACAATTTTCGACAGACGACGGTGGACACTTGCTTTTAATTCCTCCCATACCGGTCGTTTCCGATATATTGTTCTTCAATTAAGGCCTCATTCCGGATAATCTTTTTGTCGACTGATATGATTCCCAACTCCCCCTTCCTTCCAAATGAACCGTCCTAGACCAACTCAACCATCCAGCACCTTTTCTGCCTTTTGAGAAACCATCCGACACTCGAGACAGAAGCTTTTTTTTTCTTCTTCTTCTTTCTGGTACCTAGGTTAGGTAGGTAGGTAAACGCTTCACTCCAGATCCATTCATTCATCTCATCCATGCATTAAAAAAAACTAAAAAAAATTAAAAAAAAAAACAAGGCTGTGTCTCAACAAAAAAGGCTGCGTGCATAAAAGTAAGTGTGCATATGGAGAAAATGATTTGGAATTATTCGCCGGGGGGGGAGGGGGAAGAAGGGAAGCGGCGGTTAATAAACCTAAATACTACGAAAAACAACCCCCCCCCCCCCCCCCAAAACGGAGAACCCCATTTTGTCTTATCCCATATTACTTCTTTTAACCTAAAAGATCTTCCGAAAATCCGATTTTTCTTGCTTGCTCGACGTATGCCGAAGCGGGGGGCGGGGTGCATTGCCGACATGTGGGTTTACAAGTAAGTAGGTTCTTCATGTTTGCTTTTCTGCTCTGCGAAATGAGGGAGAGGATAAAGATTAAGATAAAAAAAATAAATCATATTACTGGACATTTCTATTTGGCATGAAACATACATCCCTCCCCCCCACTACTAAAAAGCAAGCAAGCAAGTAAGTAAGTACGAGAAGCAAGTTGTAGCCAAGATGTCTATATCATTTAATGCCATTTGGCAAGGTGTGGCACAGCTACCTACCTACTTTACCTAGCCCCATGTCGGTCTCGTATAGAGATGTTTTTTTATGATGTCACCTATAGA
This sequence comes from Poronia punctata, assembly GCA_022579005.1. NCBI lineage: Eukaryota > Fungi > Ascomycota > Sordariomycetes > Xylariales > Xylariaceae > Poronia > Poronia punctata. The sequence goes on from MU401546.1 coordinate 9,144, forward strand.
AACCGTTTGACAGGGTTATACATACCTCATGTAGGTAACTAGGGAGGAGAAGAGCAGAATTCGACGAGGTACGTAGTAAGTAAGTAGTGCTCTCCCCGGTTACAGAGAGAGAGAGACACACACATGTATAACATCCGTCTCTAGATAGACCAGAACTAGATATATATACATTTGTGATGTGAGTTTCGTATTCCCAACTTATTAAACCTACCGAGGCTTATTGTTCAGTGGCGGTCTAGTAGTTTTCCCAAGTGTCACTCTGCATATATGTATGTACAGATAGGGATGGAAAGATGTTGCAAATGTGGGTTCAAGCCTACATGTACCTACGTAGCCTACCTAGGGATCATTGTGTTACGGCCGCATCATCCGAGGATGGAAGGTTTTCTACCAACGGGTCTTCCGTCCGACTTATATACTACATTAACTAGACTTACGTTCAAACGGCCATTAGGATAATAAGGAAGGGGGGGTTGAATACAAATCTAGGAAACCTAAAAGCATACGCTTCAAGTCTTTAACTCGACGGGGCAGATAGAGCAAATCAGCCTTTACTGTGAGTACTACTTAGTAGAAATACCTGAAAAGCAGCTTTCTCTTTTGGTGTGTTATCCGGCTTCCTCCCCTGCAATCCCGTTATGTTAGCTCCGGTGGCGATAGTAGTAGGGTAGTTTGGTGAACGTATACTCCAGAATGAAAGTGTTGATCCCTTCCCTACAGTGGATAAAAGTCTAAAGACCTGTGACAGAGTCGAGAGTCTTGTAAAATGTTTATTATTTCTTGTTCATCTTCTTGTTACTCACGCAAGGCTTTCCCTTCGGTGTTCAAGTGTCGTATGAGGATGAACTGTATCTCCGGCTTGTTTTACTTCGAATTAAAGGTTCCAACAGCACTATTCACTCTTTCAATCAAGGAGAAGATGAAGTCCCCGAAAACCATCCCTACCCCTTTTGATCACCCAAAAATGGGCTACATGTAGGAAGCTGCCCCGGTGGCCCCCACAATCCGTACCTCTCGAGGGGTAAGGTGCACGAGGAGATGGATACCCTGGCGGCAGCAGGAATCCTTTCGCACTTTCGCACGCTCATTACTCGCATCACATGAGTCGTCAACGAAAAGGAAAAGTCCGGGTGTCCTACATGGGTATGTATTTACGGCGGAGACTTCCGTCCGTGGATACCTCGTACTCGTCCGGGTATGCAACGACCGAGACCTGCTGGCTCTTGCGAAAGCTCCCCATGTCCATGTCGTGGCGGGAGGGGAGGGCGTTAGGGTTTAGATAGGCAAGGCAATCCGGGGCCATGGGATTCGAAAGCCCGCTTTAAAGGCGCCAGCTCGTTTAGAGGGAACAAAGGCATTACAGAGGCGTTTAGCCTCGGGGGTTTCCCGTAGTTCACCATGACTACCATTTTGTTGTTCTTTTCTTCTCTGTTGGTTGGAGAGGGCTCTTGCTTATATGCGGCTGTCCGATTGAGTCCTGAGAGTGGTGAAATGAACAAATGAATGACTTGAGATAATCTAGGGGCCTGGGTAAGTAACTGAAGTAAACGGGGTAGTTGACCCCGACCTTGGGTCTTCCTGTATAGTTGTTTTTCGGCTCCGAATATGATATTAACGCTCTGCCCTACAGCAAGTCCTTCAGATGCTCGTTATATGCGACGATGACCCATGTGAAATGGTAATAAAGGATTTGATTGGACTGTCACTGCTGAGTCTATAAGAAGTTGACACAACCTTTGCAATGGCAGTCTACTGGCTTTATTACTGGTATTAATATTCCGATCGGTATTATGCCTAGCGGGCAACCATGCAGTCCGTAGCAACTGGTTCATGTTGATCCCTAATGATATGATCCGTTGGAATAAATGACTCGATCCAAACCGATTCGACGCGGAGTCTTTTGTAAAGATGGCAAATAGAACAATTTTGTTTGTTTTGTCGCGGAGGCGGCACTTGCCATCTCTGACTCTCCTGTCAGCTCGTTATTTCCTCTACGAGTACAGTACAAGTAAGGTACGCTAGGTACGGACAACCCCAGCTGTTGACAAGTGGCTGCAGATGTGATAAACTGATTCCCAACTCCCCATCTCCATCTCCATCAAAGCAGGGATTTGTCTGTTGTTTCGAACACCTGCGTTGCCATCTTTAATTTGTGTCCCAATATGAGTATCTAAAACAATAAGGGTATATTTCTTGCCTGGCAGCTTCTATATATAACCATTTATTTACCATTATGAATTCTAATTTGCACTAAAGGATGTAATCAAACTCTCCCGCCGCTGGGCCCAGATGAAACCAAACAAACTTGAATCGATTGAATCGGCACGTCGTTGCCGGACCAGCCGCGCGCCAGCCACCAGGATTTTGGGCATACACTCAGTTGCCCTTAATAACAGGCATGCCACTCTTCTCCATGCCCACCAATACTGGCTACCTAGTGATGATAGGAAGTTATCACATAATAAAAAGATAGGGCTGATCAAAACACTCATCCCACCTCATCTTCCCCTCGCTCCAAAACCTCTTCAAGACCTCCCTCGCCAGCATCGGCGCCGCCGTCCCCATCTCTTTAACCGCAGCAGCTAACTCCCCCGCCACGAAATCCCGCTCAAAAGCCGACCCATTAGTCCCCGCACCGACACCGGCCACGACGAGCGGCCAGAGGAGACAGTTACGGAAATTGTCGTGTCGTAACCCTTCTCGGAGATTGATGAGGAGTCGATCGTAGTGCACTGCGACGATACTTTTGAACCCTGCCGTGTTGTCTGGCAATAGACCGACGTCTTGTAAAGAGAGGATGCAGTAGAGCGTTATGGCGGATTGGTGCACCCGCCCGATGAGAAGCCAGTGTGCTCGTGTGCGCTCGTTTTTGCCGTGTAAATTCGCAAGAGCTTCGGGGGAAAAGGATAGGATGCGGGAGAGTGTTTCTTGCGCCTGCGCTTCCAAGTCGTCGAATTGTGACTGTGATTGTGACTGTGATTGTGACTGTGATTGTGACTGATGGTTGTAGTTGTTAGGGTATAAGTGGCTGGCTGCTCGAAGCCGGTTCACCTCTACAACTTCGAAAAGTAGCGCAGGCGGACATATCGACCCGATATACACGGGTAGACTCCCGTCTCCCCATACGGAGCGGAAGAAGTCGAAGTTAAGCGGGTGGGTGAGTTCAAGGAGTTGGTCGTTGCTTGGACTTGTCGCGTTGGCGAAGATTTCGATACTAATTTTTTTTTTTCATTCAAATGTTAACTCAAACGGATTCTCGAACTTTGTCATCGATGAGTAAAGTAAGAAGAGTAGAATAGAACTTACACAACAGTCGTCATAATCCCTATCCGTAAATGAGGATTCTCATTCCACAGCTTCTCTATCCCACCCCGAAGCTGCGTCATCTTGATGAAACCGTTATAATGGAATCTCCAACGAGCCGAAGGTTGAATTTGTTGCTGTTGTGTGTGTGCGTATCAAATCTCATGTCAGCATTTTTCTTCTTTTTTTTCTCAACTCACTCTTAACTTGCCCAAATCCCCCCCGGTAGAATGTAAAACAGAACAAAAACATACATCAGCCCACAACAACATCATAACACTAGTCATAGTCCCATCACTCGCCCTCTTCTCCTCCTGCGCGATATCCTCATTAAGCGAGCGGACGACCTGGTAAGACCAATACGCGATGGCCGACCTCGCCCGCACGAGGACCTGCTTCTCCGTCCCCGACGGCAATTTATGCATCGCGTGCACCATGGCCATCAGGATGAAGAGCGCCTTCAACGGTACCGGAAGCATCGAGTAAGCCGCCGCCGTGGGCAATTTCGTGCGCGAGTCTTCCAGGAGGAGTTTCAGCGGTGAGCAACGCTCGTATACTTCTACATGATCTTTTTTTTTTTTTTTTAACTTTTTCGTCAGCACACAAAGCCCCTTCCCACTCTCCCAAAAGACGAAAGTTAAAGAAGAAAGAGAAAGAAAAAAAAAACTCACATCTATAAGAAGCCTGCATAGCAACAAAATCCTCCCTCTTAATCTCGAACCTCAGAATCGTTTCCAGAGCCCTAGCCTGTACCGGACCAAAGATGGCCATAGCACCAAACTTATCCCTTAACCCCTTATCCACATCCATATCCATATCCACATCTTTTCTCGTGGTAGTAGTCACCATCATATCATCATCATCTGTAGGAGTAGTAGTAGTAGTAGTAGTATCCTTCCTCCTCCTTTTCTTCCTAGCCGTGACTTTCCCAGTCGGCACCCATCTTAAAGGCTGCCTCTCCTCATAACCGGGGCAGACGATCCCCGTATTTCGACATCGGTTACATACCGGCTGTGTCGAGTCGCAGACTAATCTCCTCCGTAGACATTCCCAGCAGTGTTTCTGTCGTGGAGGTGTTGGCGTTCCAGATTCCGACATTTTCTTTCTCGGATTAAAAGAGTAGGTAGCGATGAGGTGAAAATATGGCCCAAAACGAATAAATAAATAAATAAATAAGTTACGTTCCTTTCCTTTTCCTTTCTTCCTCTGAAAAAGAAAGAAACAAAAAAGATTATAATTAGATTAGTCAGTTAACTATTACTTTTTCGTTTCTAGATTCTGCCTTTTCGTCTTGTTTTCTATGCAAGGTCCTGAACCATAACAATCGGTCAAAGATCCAAAGGTTACCGTACCTACCTACCTTACCTACTCGTAGGAGAGAGATATGAAAAAGCCACTTGCTTACCTGTAATGTGGCTGTGATCCCAACTTTCCTGCGGGGTCCTGTCCTTTTGTCATCTACTAATTTTCCTTGCATCGGCACAGCCCTACATAAGGTACTCATGGTTTCAGCTCTGTATTTTATATTATTAGGTATTATCAAACGTCTTATATAAGCCGGTAGTAATTCAGCCCTATTCTTTTATTGGGCTGATTACGTATGGACCGCTTTTAAACATGTACGTTGTAAGCACTAGTCTGGGCCTAAGACCCAACAATGTAGCCTACCTACGTCTACCTTGAAAAATTCCTACATCTAAGGAGTTCCCTACTTAGGTCCAAATACTCAACGCCAACATGCAGATCGTCTTTTGCCTAAGTATTCAAAAGAAAAATGACATGACCTGCACATACCTGCTATATGCTATACCTGCCATTAGGTATCTGCTATACCTGCTATTAGGTATCTGCTATACCTGCTTGCCTGCTTTCCTGCACCTATAATTTACCTTTATGTTATTTTTAAACATGTATATATACCTGCTCGTAGGTACTACCTATGTTAATCAAAAGTCATTGATCTTAAAGGTACATGCTAAGGCGCTGTACCATAGAAACATTTAAAGCGAGGGGGCTAACGTGCACTAAGTGGAGAAACTCCTTAGATGTAGGAATTTTTCAAGGTAGACGTAGGTGGGCTACAACAATGGAGCCGTTTAAAGCCGAAGCCGAATGCTACCCCGGATTGCAGCTCTCGCCTCTGCCGGGATGGGATTAGCAATGCATAGAAATCACACATTTGAAGTTAAAACAAATATTGGTTGATATTCTAGAACGTGGGGTGCTAGGATTGCTATCTACAAACTACAAACTCAAAAACAGCGGTACGCCCGCCGCAACAAACACACATCCTGCTCTGCCTGAAAACTCCGGGGGTATTTATTACCGTGATTCCTCCCTCCCGTGCAAAGTGCAGCTGGATCGGTAGGTCGTAAACATATTGAATTATCCATGCCTCATCAACGAACCATCTCATCTCACTCCTATCATAAGTAACCCTTGGCGTATCTAATAAGGCGAGTCCACCACGTCGTCCTTGCCAAGCTTGTAACGGCCACTCTGGCGGGTGCCGATGCGTCCCGAGCTCTGCCTCGGTGTGCCGCCTAGCCGGAAATTACCAGCAATGCTCTCCCGAGTCGGACGGCTTAGCTTGTTCTTGCCTACCATCTGGACCTCGTTGGGAAGAGCGACGATGACGTTCTGGTCCGATCCGAACTTGAAGTCGTCGGCCTTGACATCCTCCGTGTATCGCTTGATGATGTACGGAGCTTTGGCACCTCGCAGGACCTTCTTAAGGTTCCAGTCGATAATATAGGGGCCGGTCGCTGTGATGATGGAAGATTCCTCACCCGCCTGGCTAGTATTGAATCGAGCAGGAGTGAACGAGACACCCTGGCCAGTCTCGTGGTGGAACTGTGCGACGTGTTCGGGCGTGAGTGCCAGACGGCGAGGCTGTGGCTTCGCGTCTGCGGCAAACGACTTCTCGAAACCAAGCTTGCCCTCGTTCTTGCCCGACTTCTGTAGAGCATCGATCAGGAGCAAATATGTACGGCATGTCGCTAGTACCCAGCGGCCGTCGGCTGATACGTCCAGACCGATGATGGCCTCACCGAGCGCTGGAATATGTGTCTTTGCGTTTATGCCGAGTCGGTCAAACAGACGGATGTCTCCCTTGTTCGAGGCTACTGCAATGTAACCCTTTTCTGTAGTCGAGACAGCAGAGAAGTCGTTCTTGGAAGCATATTGCTTGAGTTGAGAGTCGACCAGCTTGGCACCAGAGAGTCGAGGATCTACTCGGAAAAGAGCATTCTTCGACACACCGAGGAAAGTCGGCTCGTGTGTCATCTGCGCAAACTTGTTCTCAGGCGCGATTTCGAGCACCGGGATATCTTCATGCACATTCCACTCATCGACAACCTTTCCATACTCCAAGTCCATGCGGTACAGCTTGTGTGGGTCGTCGTTCTTTTGCAAGATCATGTTACGATCCTCGTTGTGCAGCATGACCTTTTTAGGGCTGAACAGTTCACCCTTTGGCGTCTCCACCTTGGAGATGTTGGTGGAAAATTCAAGGTGGTTGTTTGGAGCATGTTTAAAGACGCCAATCTTGGAACCACGTACGACGAAAGATCGGTCGTGTTTGTATCCAACGGCCAATCCCGAGTTTATGTATTCATCCTTTGGCTGTGTCTCAACGTCTTCGTCTTCCTCGTCGCTGTCGTAGTGTTCGCTCCTTGGACGATCGTCGTCTGTCTCTTCCTCTTCCTCTTCCTGCTCCCCCTCCGCAGGGGCATCGTCCATAGTGAGATCTTCGAAAGCGTCGAGGACATACTGGCGTTCCTGCTCTTTCACCCTGGCCCACTTCTGCTCGTTGAGCTGTTCCCATAGGGCTTGCATGAGGCCTTCTTGGAACCTGGTAAGAGTGTCTTGATCTTTGAAGCGCAGCAGCCATGAGTAAGCCGATCCATCTTCGGTGAACTGATTGAAAATGAACGACAGAAACTCAAAGTTGAAAACAGGGTTCATGTCAGCTATGACTGGGATTCCGAGCCATTCGGTTTCTTTGCTGCCCACGTGCAGCCAGTAGTTCCATTTGCCGATATCCGATACTTTGGCAATGACAGACGAGTCCTTGAGTATGAAAGACCCCGAAGGGAAATCGAAAAAGTGCAGTTCAGCCAATTCCATCGACAGAGTCTCGACGGCCTCTGGATGAGGTGGCGCGACTGGTGGCGCCTTGGGGCCGGATACTGCCACGTCTTGTGCCTCTTGAACCTCTTCGACTTGACTGTCGGCAAGAGTAGACCCGATTTGAGCCGCATCTCTCTTGGCGCTAGTGTTCGCTTCGTTCCTCAGCTGAAACATGGCGTCGGAGGAATCGATTGATCGAGCCAAGGTTGGGCTGTGAATCGGGCTCGCCTGAGGGATGGGTTGCTCCTCGTCAAAATCGAACTGTCGAAGATCGTCTTCGGACGCGGTGGTATGTGGCTTGCGATATTTTCGCTCGTACTGGCAGTTCTTCGCTATGCGTTCAAATGCGGCAACCTGCGTAGACTCCACCGATGGATCACACACGAATTCGTAGAGGTCGCCCACGTCACCACTCAAATCTTTCCAGGCGATGAGCTTCTCGGCCCCGTCTCGGCTCTCTACTCGGAAGTGTAGAGCTTCGTCCAGCAGGAAAGTCTTTTCGTCTTTCTCGGCCGCGAGTGCGTTTATCTCCGCGTCTTCGCCCTCCTCGTCGGCCAGCAGTTCTTCCTCGCCTTCCTCGTAGACTCTTTGAATGACTAGTTGGTATTGGAAGTCTTGGCCGGTTCTTCGAATGCGAGCGGCGGCGTCTTTAAATATAAGCTCCGAGTAACCTTTCGGGGAAAGCGGTCGGACAAGATACAGTTGACCTTGAGGTAATTCAATTATCGACTCTTGGCTGTTGCTGCCAAACAGCAGTTTGCCGACTATCGACAGGATGTGGTCAGCTTACTTCCTCCAGCGTATTGTAAAGTTGAGATGTCGTTATCTTTTGTTGGATGGCTATGGATGGATCCTAGAAAGTCACCAAGCACATGGGCGGTGAGACCATCCGGGGAAAGCGTGGTTTGGTCGCGACGAGGGAGGGGCAACAACAAACTTACCATTCTTAAGGACGAACATCGTGGTTGCCAAGTTACTCTTGGCGTTCGTATTTGGGTTTTCTGCCTCACTAACACGACACGATGGTGCGCAAAGTCGGCCGGTTAAGAATATTATGGTAACTGCAACGTAATTTGTGTTGGTCGTGATGTAGACATCGATATTTCGTCTGTGTTTTGTTGTTGGTGTGGGGGGAGGATACCTAGCGCCAGGCAGTCCATCTCAACCTTTGCCCCGGCAACTGCGTCATGGCGATAAGTAAATTCTCATTGGCCCACTGCATTATTCGTGGCGCGGCTTTGGACAAAGCACAGCCACATTGCCACTTTCCTATCAGCGGCAATCTCCACTTTGAACTCTCTAATCTTAGTAAGCATACAGGTGTACTCGTATCGTAGTCTCGTACGTTCTCTCATCTGTACTTGTATATTTTGCTTTTCTTGTATATGAAACTGTGCTTCCTCCTGTTCCCTAGTGGCAACCTGACTACGTATTGCAGTCAGAGTGCTATGAAGGGAAGTCTAGGATTATTGTTGATTATTTTACAAGGTTTACACATCCTGGAATGTGTAGGAAGTACTTATACATACAAATACTATGGGGCTAGGTGTCTATACCTTAGGCTCCATTGTAATCATTGTCCATACCCTCAATCCAGGTCAATGGATCCACAAAACTACGGGTACTACGCAGCACGGTCTGTAACCGATTGAAGTGTAAACACAAGTTCAATTGTCTTGCCTCTCTTCCATAATATACAGTACATGGGACTTCGTTAATACAAAGACCTACGAATGAATGACTTGTTCCATAGCTGCACCAACGGCGCCGGCGCCCACCACAATCCAAAGCCATTTATTCGTCAACACGTCCGCTCTAGGCCAGAAGGAGTTATGGGTCTCTTGAAACTTTTCAAAGTCTGCAAGTTTCTCCGGGTTGGATTCTGAGTACCGCCTCTTCTGATGTTGTTCTGTCTGTTTATCCCCACCGACATAACGAAGGAAGAAATAGTTGGCGATGCCACCTAAAACCTCGATAGGGGCAAGCATGTCCGACCCGTACAGTAGCAAAGGGAATGAAAGATGTATCAATGCGTCACCAAGATAGCTATAGGAATGTCAGCAACATTTGTCCAGGTGTGTAGATTGTGCGATGCTTACTTGGGATGGCGGACTAGGCTCCATACACCATCCTTGCACACAGATGTTTTGCCCTGCGCAGACCCTTTAAACCTCTCCAGTTGCACATCCGCGAGTACCTCCAGGGCGAAGCCGGCCGAGAATAAAGCCACGGCCAACACCTGGACGGCGGGGTGATAGCCTGTTAATGCAGCTCCTTGATGGTGGAAAGGAGCTGTGATAGGGAGCGAGATGATGGTCTGGACGACGGCTTCGGGCAAAAACAGAGTGAAAAGTGCCTTATTCCAGTACCCTTCTTCGAGCTTCTCGGCTTCGTATCTAGGATCATCAGCACCTTTAACCCGGCGTCTTCGTTTGATGCTTCTACTGGCAATCCGATAGAAGAGGCGTCCTCCCCAGAGAGTCACTCCCGTCAACAGCAGGCGCTCTGGCCGTGACAAGGTACCAACAGCCTGTCCAAAAGTCAAACCACGGCTGTACATCTTTCTACCGACGGCGCTCCACCATCCATTCGCCATTGGAGCGATCGGCCATAGCCAATCCTTGGCCTCGACACTATTGGTGGCCCGACCTATGCCATAAGCAAGAATAGCTAGGGGTGCATGGAGCTGAAGGCTTGGAAGAATCGTGTCTCTGAAGATTCCTACATCGAGCAGGGCGCGGTGAAGAGGCACGTGATAAGACACAGTCGACGGGAGTGGTGAGGACTGGAACGGATCGTTAGAGGTGTTATAGCCCCTCCCGACAACTTGGCTCGAGCCGCCCAGGTAAGACATGGCTGCTTTCTATACAGCTGCTTCTCACAAGTGCTTTTGACAAGCAATGCCAGATTGCCAATGAGGATTCAACTAGCCTAACCCATGAAGGCTTATGAAAAGGCGCCTAAAGCAAATGCAAGATGTAAGACGTCAAGTTAGGAAGGAGCATTGACCTCGGTGCGGGGTCTTGGTACGACGTAGGGATGACATCACTTACACAACAACTGTCATATCAGGAACGTCGCGTCTTATTATGTGTACTACTCCACGGCCAAGTCAGGACAGGTATCAACACACTCATCATGATATCTACCCCGATGACACATCTACACTGTATTGGGTTGATAGGTGTATTGTGGTATGTAAAGGTTATGGTTAGGTTACAGTCCTTTCACTGTGAAAGACCCTTATTATCCAGATCCGTTCCTTCCCCCTACAACACATTACGGTAACCCAAGACGGATTGTACTTGAAGTATCCCGTCCTGTCCGTGTCTAACCCAGCTAAACCCCGCCGCCCATGGGAATCCACCGACCCGGCCTCTGACCAACGATAGGGTTGTAAAATAACAGAAGGTCTGACTGACAGCTCAGCCGCATTATCTAGTTCGCTCGCCATCGCAGCATCTGTCGTATGACTTGTAATCCCCAAAGCTACAACTACGTGTTGAGAGTGTACATTATCGATTGTCTCTCACCGCAGGGGCCACGGCCAGGGCGCACATGACGACGTTTTTATACAACGGCCGGCGGCATGCGACGCGACCACAATCGCCTCTCTTTTACAGTGGATAAGATAAAGGCATATAGAATGGCATGGCCCGATTATCTAAACGCGCCCGTCAACCTTGTTTGACGCCTGGCCATCGCCATCGAGGCCGTGGAAATCTATCGAATACAGAAGGAAAATAGGTACAGGGATGTACATGTTGTTACATCTAGTTAGTGCAGACATAAGGAAAGGCTGCTGGCCGTGCAGCAAAGTCGTTGATAGTCGTATCCAGGAAAACCTTCGTACGTCGTTAGGTAAACGCCCAGGTTCTTGTCAGCCCTAACTGTCGTCACTTTCTTCTTCTTCTTTCTGCTTCAACGTCACTTCAACCTTTCCATTCCTTCCTGGCGTCGTCTGTATCTCGTAAGTTCCACCAAGGACAAGGTCTTTCGCCACAAGTTCCCGGGTACGGCCCAGGCTCTCGATATCGGAAATTCGTTGCAGAGTGTCTTCAAGGAATTGGCGGAAACCCGGTTCGGCACATATTTCTTTAAAGGCTCGATGCATGGGCACAGAGCTCGCTCGAACTTCAGCTGCACTTGTGATGGTGAACAGATTTAAGCGATCAAGCTCCCGGATAAAATCGGATCTCGTCATAATCTGCTGGGCCTTGTGCATCGGGAACGATGGGAGTATATGGCCGTGCTCCTCGTGATATGCACTTTCCATTTCCTGCTCTTTGTCTACAAGGGCTTGCGCCAATACCATAGACGCCGACTATATCCTCTGTTAGCCATGTTTCATCTCATCTTTGTGGCAGAGTTAGCACATACAGCCCACTTCTGTTGGTCCATGACGTCGTCGTCCATCTCTGAGCCGAGGATCCAGCATTGGTTCAGAAACCAGGTCTTTTCCGTCTCCTTGATTTTATCGCATGTGGCCAGCATATCATGGGACTTGGCCACGCGATTCAGAAAGGAAAGGCGACCGCCAACACGGTTGTAGATTTCTTCTAGTGTCTCCTGGTCGACCATCTCTCTGAAATGTCGGTAGCGATAGCGTTGCAAAGCCGGCAAGGCTTGCTGTTTCGGCAAGTCCCCCACCGGTATGACCTCCATCCTCGTAGCCAGCTGCTTGAATCTCTCCAAAACCCAAAAGTCATCGCTGTTAAATATCATAGTCACCAGGTTCGCAGCGGCCCATTGCTCGGCCCTCTGTTGAAGAAGTTCAAGAAGGTCACGGCCATCCTCGTCGTCTCGGATCAAGTGCATTTGGTTAAGGATAAGGATAAGCGGTTTCCCCTTCTTTTCCCGGTGGCGCAGCGCAACCTTCTCCAGCTTGTTCAGCGCCCTCTCAATGTCGAGCAGAGCGGTAGTGTCTCGGGGCCCCTTCTCGCTAAAGTAGCCGCCTATGTAATCTTCGTGGAATTCATAATCGAGTGCTTTCCCAAGCCTTATCCGGAATAATTCTAGGTCGGAGTGGGCCTCAAACATGGAACAGCCTATGCCGTCGATCTTCCGCATAGCGTCCAACAACATGCTGCTCTTTCCGCAGCCCTTGTCGCCCATGATGAGATAATAGTGACCCTTTTCTGAGCCGTCGATGATGGCGTCTATCTTGGTCTGCTCCTCGCGCTGGACCCAATGCTGCGGCAGGGGCGGAGCAGGTATCTCCTTGCCGAACGCGGCGAGGTCCAGCACGGGATCACCGGGTTCAAACGCATTGGCAATCTTTCGAAGCTGGATGTGTTTGTAGGATCTGTGATAGAGATATCCAGTCGCGGCAAACCCAATGCCAAGGACCAAGACGGAAGCAAAGGTAGTGACGGCGGCTTCTACCGCTTTGGAAAAGAGACTTGGCGCATCTCCAGGCTTTGGTGGCTCTTCAGCGCCCGGCTGGGACTTGTAAGCCTCTTCCTGATAGGCACGTCGTGTGGACGAGAAGCCTCGACGAGGTGGGGGCCGAAGATGCCGTTGATGCCGTGGTTGGGGTCCAAATCTCACGGTGTGACCTGACACGGTGGATCTCAACGGCAGCAGGCGGGCCCCCAACCGAGTAAACATGATGACTGGTTAATGGCGCTAATGCGTGGTGTTTATGAATGCCGCGCGGATGGTCACATGGCCTCGTAGCCGCGCAAACGTGGTGTAATGCAGCGCAATGCGACCGTTGTGTGTCTTAAAACTACGAGTACATCTAATGGAAAGACAGGCAAATGCTACGCCAGAATAAAAGGGGCGATCGGAAATTTGGAGGCCTGCAGAGCTTCCCCCGGTTCGGAACTGTGCCAAGTTAATAAAACCGTTCGAGGTTTGTGGCTTGTGCTCAATGCTCACTGGGGCGCCCCACCCAAACATGCAAGTTGTGCAACACGTACATACATACCTAGTATGTCACGTGTACGTACCGGAGTACCTGAGTAAAGTACCTACATGTACCTTGCCAGCCTACGTGCAGTCGTGCACAGGGCACTCCACGTAGCACGTGCTATCCCTGCTCCTTGGCAAGATGATCACAAAACATCGGAACGTCCCGACTCCCAGAGATGGTGGACCCAGACGGACGCGGTTACGTAAATGTAGGTGTTTGTCAACTCCAATCTCATTGTCATCGCAGACATTGTCGTCGCTAGAGTGTAAAGTCGGCGCGGTCTAAGCGTAGGTAAGAAGTAGAAACTTTTGGATGCGGCTGTTAGTAGACTGTGTCGGACAAGTCGCGGTTAGAAATCCGATGCGATTAACCCGGGCTGCCGAAGACGTTTAACCATGGAGACATTTTCACTACCTACCTTTCTTTACGCCTTGCCTAGGTACTTAAGGCGCAAAGGAAGAGAACATGGTAAGTGGTACAATGGAAGGCCAAAGTTCCATATGGTAGTCATCGGTTTCGTAGAGCATGTTGTGCTGGCTATCAGTGGCTTGGGACTCTAGGAATGCCAAGGCCAAGCTCCCATCGGGATACTCAGATACACCACGTTCCTAGGTTAAGACATTGAACACAACACGCAGCCCTTCGGTATCTTGGTCTCCGTCGAACCCCGCCAAAGCTCATTTACAATGGTCATCGACTCAACGCCCGTCAATGGCAGCCCATTGTATGCTAGCCCATCACTACCGTAACCACATTGACCGACATGCTCAATGAACACAATCTATTTTTTAAAAAAAATATTTAAACGCGATTGTGCCCCTAGTCCTCGTCGACCGTGTTTTACTTCCCATCAAGTTCCTCTTCAACATGTCTTCGCCTACAATTATCAAGCAGAGCACGCCAACGAAAAAATACCATCGTCACCCGTTATTTGCCCATCTACCTCTTGAGGAAGCTATTCGCAAAGGCCTTGCCATTCCAGTTGAGATTGACTACTCAAACACAGAGCTGAAAAGTGACAGTTCTCCGATAAAAGCAGTACGAGCAGCAAAGTCACTCCATAATCTTAGAAAGAGCCCTACTACAGACGTTGAGAGCAACTATCAAGATCAAAGACAAAGTGAAGTGAGTTGAAAGGGTTTGCTAAAAAAAAAAAAAAGGAATAGTAGCACAACTAATGATGGTCTAGGATTTGTGTAAGGATAGGAATAAGGCAGTTCGCCCTGCCAGACAAGACCGAGCCTCGGTTGTGAAGACAGTCAGAAGAGCGCTTTCATTTGAAAGTATCAGAGGAACTAGTACTATCATACCGGATGATTCCCAAGCGCCAGCAGTCAAAGAGTCAACGACCAGGAATTTTAGACAAAAGTTCAATGAGACCAAGTTAGAGCTCAGAGTAAGTTTTTTCCTAACCTAACTTCTCTGGTGGATGGACAAAGCACATGGATGGCATCACGGGTTAGGTTTGCCAGTGATAAAATGTAGGCCATCAGATAGATACTAACTTCAACCTTGCTTGCACAGGGTCGTCTTCGCCTTCATGGAAACGTCCCACTTCCCACACCATTATTTGCTAGGAAACAACCACCGCCATCACCCCTTGTCTCCATCTCCGAGGCCCAAGACTTTATAAACGACAATATAGCGGATCACCGTCCTACCTCCCGAGCCGCATCTTGCTCCACCTGTGCCGAGTCACTGGCCGGAAACCTCCAGCCGCAAGGCATCGACAATAAGGGCCTTCCTCCTAAGCCGCAAGCACAGGCATTCAAGCCGCAATACCCAGATCCCAACATAAAAGTACAGAAATCCCCCCACCCTCCTCCTTCTACCACTCGTAACTTTTCTTACCCCCCACCGCCGCCACCATCATCATCGATTTACCATTCTTCTTCCAATTTCATCAAACAACTCCCAACAACGCCCACCTCGCCATCATCATCATCATCCACACTCTCCAGCAAGACGCGGAAGTGTATAAACATAAACCGACAGACAAGAACCGTCTCGTCGTTTTCCGTTCTGTGGCCGGATAAACCGTTGCCGCCTTTACCAAGTTGTCTCCGGAAATCCAAAGGTACAAACCCCCCCCCCCCCCCCCCTTTCCTCTCTTACCAATCCTATCCCCCCTTTCATCAAGAGCTAATATTAATCATCTATCCCCAGACAAAATGACCAGCATTGACAAACAACCTCCCCGGGTCCCTTCCTACCCGCCCCCACCTCCGCCTCCTTCTCATCCTCATCCTCACCCAGCACCCAACACCACCTCGGGCTCGTCAGAGATCGTAACCTAGAAGGACGATCGCGAGATTCTCGGGGTGGTGTCGGAGGAGTATCCTGGAGTCATTGTCCGGGATTTCTCCCTGCCGACAACGAAGGAGAAGGAGGAGGAGGAGAAGGATAAGGAGGATGAACAGCGCAATCCATCACCGGGATGCGTTGAGGAGGAAAAGGAAAAGAAGGATGAGGTGCAGGTGGAGGTGGAGGTGGAGGTGGAGGTGGAGGTTCCGGAGAAGAAGACGTCGTTTTTAAAGAAACTTGTCAAGAAAAGAAGTTTCTGGAGGAAGGAGGGTGGGAAGTAAGGATGGGGAGAAGAGGAAGAAAGAAGGATTGATTGGTTGTGATTCCGGGCTTGTTGGGGGGATAGACGGCGATCAGGAAAAACCATAAAACGCGGAAAGACCTTGTTGCGTTTAGAGTTTGGGTTTGTCTTCTTCACGGGTGTTGGTGTTGGTTGGGGTTTTGTCTGACAATATGTTGGAGTTCCTTCTCAGGTCCGGAGTTTGTTTTGTTAAACTCATTGACTTGTCTGGATTTATTTATCTTGACTACTTTTTTTCAATAAAGCAGTCACCCACTCAACGACTTTTGTTTGTTAATGTTTTATTTCACTCTATGTTACGTGCATTAAGTGGTTGCCTAGGGCGGTTAAGTACCTCAGGCACATGATCTTGGCAAGGGAACGAGGGGAATCATAGACATCTTATACGTCGGAGTCTTGGGGATAGGATGCGAGATGATGATCCACGGACTTCTCCTGTTCTAACGACCAAGTTTGCGCTGCCGTGCGTTTATCTTGTTTCTCTTATTAAAGGGAATGCGACGGCTATCAAGAAGGAATGGTTGCTTTTAAAACGGGGGAACTCGTGGAATACCCATGCTACTCGCCTTATTTGAGTCGACGGGATGGGTTTGTTGAACTGGTCAAGATTCTGTAAGTAGAGAAGAGAGGGATAAGAAAGCTATAACGAAAGACTTGATGTCCCTAGGTACCATTACCTATTACGCATGTCAGGTTATACTAGTACACGTACAACCCCCGCGTACCACCTATGCTATGTTACCCCAAAGAGGGCGTCTTCTTTGCTTTATCGCTCATGCCGGTAAGACCGTAAGGGTCTGCAGCGAGCTGAGATATGGACATGCAAGAACCAATATAATATGCCCATTGCGGTTGCCCGCCTACATAGGTAGGTTAGGGTAGTATGCATGGCAGGACTCCATTAGTCCCATCAAATACGTGTATTGTTGGGCATATTCTGGCAATCACGTTGATGAGGTAGGTACAGGACAAAAGAATTACCTTACCGACCAAGACAATACGTGTAGAGGGACAGAGGTATGTGCCTCTGTACCCGTACGATGGGGGTACCTCGAGGCCCGAGCTTTTATGTAGATCAGGATACGCAGCGGCCCGTAACGGCCCGTGCCAGCAGAGGATGCTTTACCTATCCCCTCGTATCTTCGCTTGCTCTTTAACGTGGGCTTCTGATTACCAACACGAAACATCGGTATTCAAATGAGATCCACTACAGCACTTACGGATAAAAGTGCATCGGGGTTTAGACGATCAGGAAGAGAGTCTACGAGTACTCGTACACAAGATTGCTAATACACAACACTCCTGCAGGGGTATTGGAAGATTCAACCAGATGGGAATTTGAGAAGTACTCGTAGGTAATGCAATCCCTTATTTTACAGTCGATTAATGACAAGTTGGACAATATGGCGGGGTAGATACCTCGACCCAACCACTGATGTCGTATCGTGGCTTCCCTTGTTTCGTTTGGGAAGTACCTACTCACATAGGGCTGTAACGGTCGTCCCATCTCCAACCGTTAGCGCTTACCCTGATTTTAATCCTGACTGCGTCGGAGGTCTTTACCTATCAGTTCATTGACCCCAATAGATGAAGACCGTTGCCAAACTGCACTTAAAACCCCGACTATAACTCCTATTGGTTGCCGACCCCTCTCGCTCGCCTCCACGATTGCTACTACATCGTTTCCGAAGGCACCCATGCTGTTCGGCGACCTGTGCGGGTACGTGATGGTTTACCGAATAGCATGTAGCCTGGCAAATATCGGTTCTTGGCAACGGTCTCGGAGCAATCTAGAATGTTGACTCGCTCCCAACCAAACATCGTTCCGACGTCTATCATTCGATTCATCGAATGTATGCCATCCAAAGGTTGTCCCTCAAAAGCACCTCATAGGAAGAACGCAGCCGCCTACTGTACAAAATGGTGATGGGTGATATCCATGTGGGGATCACGTACAAATTCGGCCCTTCAGTAGCCCAGACACCCTGGATTTCAGCGCATGCGAGCACAGGTTCAGCTTTCATGAGTGTTGGAGGCTGAGGGGACCATCCTCAATCCGGCCACTCTTGTACGGTACTCGTAAGGTAGAGTGATGATGGGTCGACATTCATCCCCAGTGTTTTGGGGGTCGCAAAAGAAACAACAAGTCGTAGGTCGAGCGAGAGAGTAGGCGATAGCCCTGAGGCGACGGCACTACGTCTCGCCTCAGGACCCATGGAATTGAAATAGCATTCGAAGCAGACTGAATACCTTGGGATTGAATCCCGGAGGCCTCGAGAAATCATTATATATATGCTTTCGGTTCGAACGTGTATCGTGTTCGACCTCCTTCGACCTCCCTTACCAGACAAGAACCATCTAAAGACTACCATAGTGAGATCGAAGCAATGTCACTCAGGCTCCTTCCCAACACCTCCGTCACGACTCTGGTAGTCGACGAGAACGCCATCTACACTTACGTCCAGCTTTACGATGGCCGACTCGCAGAGATCGTGGGACATCTTGACGGTGATCCTTCCAACTATCGTCCTACCGGCACTCAGAACATCATCGAAATCACCGGAGAGAAAGGGGGTCCCTTTCCCGCTAGGCGGTTTACCCCTCTGGCGGCTGTCTACTTTCAGAAACAGGTGACTTCTCTCGTACGCTCGAGCTTTCCGGGCCGGTAACTTACATATACTCTAGCGTCTAGTGTTTTTCCTTGGCAAGGATAACATCGTGCGAAACGTCCAAAGTTCCGATGGAAAGACGTGGTCGGCGGGATCCATCGGCGATAAGAAATGGACCGCTGCCGACTACTCCAGTCTCGCTGCCATACACTTGACGAACCACCTTCATGCCGAGTTCATCTGTCTCTATTATCAAAACACGGCCGAGACGGGCGATATCATCCTTGTCAATCATAATCATAGCAGGGGCTGGCAAATCGGGAACCCGCCATTGAATGATCCGCCTCTGTATGGCACATCTATCGCTGTCGTTCCTGCCGAGCCGGGTATCGAAGTTGTAGGGACTAAAGAAGGACTTGACACTAAAGATCCCGTCATCTTCTTCCAGTACGACAACCTAGCACTCGGATCGTCCCAAGACCAGGGGCCTGATGGTAATTACAGTCTTTCATAACCCCACTTGCACCTGGTGTCTTACCCCTGATGTCGAACCGTCAGCCGTGGCCACCGAGGAGAAAGCATTGTGACTGACACATTTGGAAATTAGACTATGCCACGTATATGCCTACCGATCAGAAACTTGCTCTGGCTCCACGGGGAGCTATTGCCGGAGTGGATGATGGCACGAACTTCTGGTGTTTCTATACTACCGACACGAACGGTGTTTACCAGTTCAGGGTTGATGCGAAGGGGGCCATTACCAAGCCCCAGCAAGTACAGCTGGACGACACACCAATTCCTCGGTCTCCTCTCTCGGGTGTCGTCGTGAAGCACGGGAAACAAACCAAAATTGTGCTGTTCTATCTCCTTCGACATGGCGACGTCAACTTGTTTGCTACCACGCTAACCGCGACCACACCTTCGGCCACGGACTCGTGGGATTCGTCGTCGAGTGTCGTAAGTAGTCTCCCGCAGCGATCCTATAACTGTTATGTGGAAGACATGTTGACGGGGATTTCTACAACCAGTGCCTGAACCCAAAACCAACATACCCCATCACTGGTATCCAAGCAGGAATCAGCGGGCAAGCTGTCCCGATGCGTTATGAGTCCGACACGTGGTATCCTGGACAAACCCCAGAGCATTTGATCCAAAATAGCTTATTCCTTCACGCCCTAAAGAAATTTCAGGCCCGAGACCCGGCTCAGAAACTCTCTTTTTTTCAGATTGGCGGTATGCATCAACTAATTACTGGGTAGACTAATGTACCTTCTCCGACTAACAAACTGTCCCTACTATAGGGATACATGGAATGCCATACAAACCATGGGATGAGGATACCAAGCCCGTCACACCGGAAGAAGGATATTGTACTCACGACAGCATCCTATTCCCCGTGAGTATTCCTCGGAATGGCTTCAAAAGAATAATGGTACTAACCCCAATCGTTGCAGACCTGGCACCGCCCTTACGTGATGCTGTTCGAGGTAAGTCCCCATAATGACCCTTGAGATGATGTAAGATATCTGACCGAATACAACAGCAAGCTCTATACGAGATTATGGTCGGGGAAATCATTCCCAAACTGCCCCAGACGCAACAGAAGGCTTGGACTGATGCTGCCTCTACCTGGCGTCTTCCATACTGGGACTGGGCTCAGAAGAAGGTTCGCCAGGGAAATGACACAGCGATCTACGATATTCCCCTTATTGCCAAAGAGCCGCGCATTGGAGTATACGACGAGAAGGATGGTGTCTCGGTAATTTACATCGATAACCCCATGTACAAGTTTGTCATGCCGGGGAACAAGGCGATGGGGCTTTACGGCGTCACGGATGTCAAGGACATTGTCAAGAAGGTCCAAATAGACATACCCGTACGTACTTACTTCTCTCGTCTCGCCTGACGTTATGACCCTCACTGTCCAAATGATCCATCCGTCTTGAGAGACTAATTTGGATACTTAGTTCGAGCAATCTGTGGGAACATCCCGATGGGCAGCTTACGAGGCCGAGGGATCCAAGATTTCAACAGACTGGGTCGACGGCAAGGTTGACAACACCAAAATCACTCAGGCGCTCAACAACCATGCGTGGTACGGCGGACTCAGCGCGATTGACAATGTGCCCCTGGCAGAGATGGTCTATCGCCTCTACATAAAGGATTACATCAGCAACTACACGCAGTTCGCTACTACCAAGTACAAGACGTCGAGCAAATACGACCCTGATGCCCCTTCGGCTTTCCTGAACCTTGAATACGTGCATAATAATATCCACAACTGGACAGGCGGTTTCGGCGGATCGTTTACAGGGCATATGGCTGAGGTACCGGTGGCCGGATTTGACCCGATATTCTTTTTCCACCATTGGTATGTTGCTTCCTCGACTCAGTTGGCCGTCGACTGGTCACCGAGGTTCCCCCCTGTATCCGGCCACTTGACTAACCCATCTCACTTTCTCGTAGTAATGTCGACCGACTCTTTGCTCTCTGGCAAGATGTCAACCAATTGAGCGATAAGAATTGGTTCGACAAAGAGGACGACCAGCTTACGGATGATGGGAATTGGTCCAACAAGGAACACGAACTTGACACCCCGTTGACATATCTTTCCCCTTTCCACAGAGATACGAAATCGACCTACTTCACCTCGGACGACGTGAGAGACTTCAAGAAGTACGGATATACTTACCCGGAGCTCCAGCCTTGGCTGGCCAAGTACAAGGACGGCCAGGGTAACTTTGACGTAAACGCGTATATCAACGACGTCGAGGATCAAATCAGGAATTTATACAGTCCCGAGAATGCTTCGGACGTCGGCAAAGCGCAAGGGTTCACCTCACTAGGATTCGAGAAATGGACAAAGGACATCATTGTCAACATCACCTATGACAGGTTTGCCTTTGGTGGCGTACCCTTTACCATCTACCTCTTCGTCGGGGACCCATCCACGCTAGGCGACGACGACAGCCCGTTACATGCAAAGGCGCAGCTTGTTGGCTACGTGTACACGTTTAGCAACCCGGCCCTACCCCAGCAGAACCAGCGCGGATGTCAAGCTTGCCAACGTAAGTTGAACGAGGGCAGCAAGTCACGGGCTCAGGTGCCCATCACGGGAGCGCTAGTCGCTCGTCTTGCGAGTGGCCACCCACAGCTCCCCACTGGCATTCCGCCCCTTGCGAACTTGGAGTCCCACTCTGTAGAGAACTATCTTGAGAAGAATCTCCACTGGAAAGTCGTATCGGTAAGCTATCGCCCCCTTCCATCCGCATGATCTTCCCCGTCTCATTACTAACATGAACAACAGCACGGTGGACACGAACTCGATATTCCCGAGGATAATCCTTTCATCCACGTCTCGGTGTACCATCGTGAGGCCCGTTTCGACGACGTAACTAATGCGGCGCAGTATCAACATCTACCGACAGCTACGGGGAGCAAGCCTGGCGGTTTCATACACTAGATGATATCCATCTAGGCTGAAGTCTGTTTGGGTATGGTTTGTTGTTTTGAGGGGACAGAAGTACGATGGGGGATTGGATACGGGGCGCTTGTAGGAATGATGGTGATTTCTTGGGATGTTTGGATTATAAACGGATAGTCAGTCTTATATTCACAGAATACGAAGTAAGGACAGTTCGAGTCATGATGGGGTACTAGCTACGATTATGCACGGAAATCATCTTCGTTTACGAGACTTTAATAGGGAGGTTTAGGTAGGTACGTATGTTTCCCACAGGTAATAATCTAATGAAATCGATAAATCGTGATTCGTAATCCATAAGGGCCACATGAATAGCGGGCGGGCAAAGCATACAAGTCCATTCAACCGAGACGGCATCCGATCCACTCCCATACTCCTGACGCCTGAAACCTTAGTACCTGAACAGTCAAACCCCATCCATCTATCCATCTCTCACTACCCGACTCCGAGTTAACTGACTGGCCGACTCAAATTCCACGAAGTTACCAGGTACCTCTTTATCCTTGAAGAAGACATCCCTAACCCCCCCCCCCGCCCGCGCCGGCCCCGCCCCCGGGGGCGCCCGGCGGCGGAGGGGGCGGCGGGCCGCGAGGCAGGGAGCGCC